>JASFAX010002328.1:0-46395 GCA_030737875.1 Allium sativum | reverse complement strand
CAAAGGGACCAAAAAGAGGTAATCTTGTATTCAATCAAATCCAGAAATCAAAAGAGGAAACCAACCAATTCAGATCAGTTTAAATTGGAAGCTTACACAAATTCACGCACAAGCCAAAAGGGGAAATCAACGAATTTCATCAATTAAATTGATCAATTCAAATGCAGAAACCAGATCAAGTCAACACGTGAAATCAGAGGGTTTCTAGGGTTTTCTAAATCCCTATTTAATCACCATTTTCATCATTGGCAATGTAATCGAATCCACACGCAACAGTCAAGAAATCGAAACCCACAAAATAGTTCAATTTTTTCAAAGCAACAAATTTCAGAGAACTCACTGATTCGATCGAGCCAGAGAGCAACTCCAAGTCAGACGAGGAAAGCCATCGAAGAATCAAGCTTCGGAATTATCACAACGTCAACAATCAAGCATCGATTTGGTCTGGAGCAATTGAAGAAACCCTAGTTTCTAATCGCCGCCGCCATTTTTGAGTTTCAGAGCAAAAGAGAACGGGCTGAACTAATTTTAAAAGGGCCGGCCAAGAAATGAAATGAAGGATAGGCTTTTTTTTTTTAAAAGGGATGACCCCCTTATTTTAACTCCTTACATCTAGGGTTTTAAAAGTTTTTTTTTTTTTTTTGTGTGTTGTAAAATCAAACGATTCAAACAGTTGTCTAGAGTCTGTAAAAATTCTAGATTCAGTCAGTGTGTTGGCTGTCAGTTACAGAGTCTGTAAAATTCTGGGATACGGATTACGGGGTTGTAATTTGGGGAATCTGATCGAGAGGACATCGTT
Organism: Allium sativum; assembly: GCA_030737875.1. NCBI lineage: Eukaryota > Viridiplantae > Streptophyta > Magnoliopsida > Asparagales > Amaryllidaceae > Allium > Allium sativum. The sequence continues at coordinate 45,596 of JASFAX010002328.1, read as the reverse complement.
CAGTCTAGGGTTTTGAGCGTAGGGTTAGAATAGGAGCAGGGGTTTGCGAGTGTACATGGTCTTGTATGCGGGAACTGTTCTATCACCTAGTAGAAACCTTAGAAATGCAGCAGTAGGCAGGGTTTTGCCGAAGCTGGGTATATCTGTGTGTGATTTATTTTCTGCATTTCAGTTTCTGCTATTTTCTGTGATCAGTTTATTATTATATATCTCGTTAAGTTTTTAATTCAGTTAAAAACTGTGAAAAACCCTATTCACCCCCCCCTCTAGGGTTATTCTAGATCCAACAAGTGGTATCAGAGCAGGTATTCTTTAACACTAGAGAAATGGTGAATCCTTGTTGTCAGTCGATAGAGAGTCAGTCCAGTTCATCTCCAACTATTTTCACTGGAACAGATTTTTTAAACTGGAAATCCAGAATGGAATTTTATTTAAAATCTGTTAATATTAAATGTTGGGATGTTGTTATCAATGGGTACGATATGGTAGATAAAGTTTTTAATTCTCGTGCTACACATATTCTATATTCTTATCTTGACGATGATCAATACAGTCTGATCTCCCATTGTTTAACTGCGCAGGAAATCTGGATAGCACTCAATACAAAGTTTGGACAAATTGACAACTGTGGCTCAAAACCAGAGAAAGTCAACTCAGATTCAGAAGTCTGTTTAACAGGGTTTACAAATGAAAATTCAAAAGGATCAGATGATGAAGAATCAACAGATGCTGAAGTTGAAAATTTCTCTTACGAAGATTTGGTTTATATGTGTGTTGATTTAACTAAATCTGTTGATAAACTCAAATCTAAAAACAAATCTTTGAAATCTGGGAATTCTGAGTTGACCAGCAAAATTGATTATTTGGAATCACAGCTTGAATATTTTAAAAATTCTTCAAATTCAGATTGCAAAAATTGTTTGAAATTGAAAACCAATCTTGTTCATCTCAGTAAAAATATTCAAAAATTTGAAAAGGAAATTCTGATCTTAAAAGAAAACAAGATTGAATTATCAAGGTTGAATAACTTTTTACAAAAGGAATTTGAAATTTTTAAGACTGACATATATTCCAAATTTGAAATTGCTGAAAATGAAAATTTGGTGAAAAGTGGTTTGATCTTGAAAGAACTTGAAAATGAGATTGAAAAATACAAGAATTTTGAGTCTGAAAAACAAAAACGATTTGAACATGAAATTTCTGAATCCCAAGTCAAAATTAAATTGCTTGAAAATGAGAATTTGGTTTTGAAACAGTTCAATGCTGAACAAAAGATCGCTATAAATAATTGCTCAAATTTATTAAAAGAAAATAGCGATCTGAAATCCAAAATCCAACGATTAGAATCAACATTGGATAAATTTTCTAATGGGGAAAAATCGTTGAATATGCTGTTACAAAACCAAGTTTATAGAGGAAATAAATCTGGTCTTGGATTCGGGAAAAATGATGTTTTTAGAAATCAAAATTCTTGTGATTTTAAACATCCCTCAAATCACTTTAGAAATGTTTGTTTTGAAAGTTTTAAATCTGAAAACTTCAAAGAATTTGTAAATCACAATCGAGATGAGATTTTGCTTTATAACAAACCATTTAAACATTCTTGGATCTCAAATGGAAATAAAACGGGTTTTGTTAAATTTAAAACGATTTGGGTTCCTAAAGGCACAAAGGTAAATTCGGATGGTTTGTTATATAAACAGGTCTGGGTACCAAAACGAACAAATACAACTGTGAGTGGTTTTACTGCTTTTGTTAGACCACTCAATCCTCTAAACAGTTAGCTACTAAAGGAGGCTGAGGAACAACTGTGTTGAAAAGAGAAACTGATTCAAACTGCTTCACGTCATTGAATCATCTACTGTTCCTTAGCCAAGTCTGATGAGTTAGAGATCCACAACGTCTTCTGTGAATCAGGTATGATTTCTAACTTCATCCTTGTAAATATATTTTTTCTCCTTCTTCTACCTTTTTCTATTTTGTTTTTCCTTCTGTTTGTTTTTCTTTGATTAGTCACTAACATATCTCTGTGTTTATTTTGTGCTTCTTAAACTTCAAATTGTAGTTCTCATGACTTTCTGGAAATTCATTTTATTTGAATAGAACCCTCTTGTTTATAATCATTTCCGGATCCTGAATTTAATCTTGTAATTATCTGCAATTGTTTACAAGTTTATTTTATTCTTGAATTCAGAACAGTGCTGAAGAATTCATGTCATATCTTGAACATTGTTAATTTGAATTCTAAATTTTTGAAGATCTGAATATTTAATGAAATGTCACACACCTTTGCTGTTCTGAGTTTATTCTAATTCATTTTAGAAAAGCTCAAAATATTATACTCATTACAGCACTCTGTTATTTATCAGTTGTGATAATTTCATTGATTTTCAGATTGGCTTGTATCAGTGATACATCTTGGAATTCATCTTTATTCATGACCATTATATTGAAATATGTTTGTTTGAAATCATCTGAAATTCTAGATATTTTGAATATCACACACCTCTTATTTTTTGAAATTGTCAATCTTGTGTGACTGATTCATTATATCCCAAAACTTTACATTGATTCATGTGATTTCAAATAAATTATCCCGATCATGAATATTTTCAAATTTGATGTAAATGACCTGAAATTTCTCTTGGGCTTGTCAGAAATAGTTTTGAGAAATTCTTGAAAATGTTCTTTTTGAAAATGGTTTTTGAAAATCATTGTTATTTCATGATTATTTGATTTGAATATATGTTTGTTTAAAACCATTTGAAATTATTGATTTATTGGATCTCACACATATCTTGAATCTGAAATATAACCTGGTGTGATTGATTCATCAAGTCCTAATACTTCCACATTTCTTCAAATGATTTAAAATAGAGTATATTTGCAAATCTTGGATCATGAACCACCTTATGTGACCAACATCTTGACAAGTCTGTTGTGATACTGATCTCTCTGTGCTGCTCTGATACTGTTTTTGAAAATTGTTTGTTTTGGAATCATGTTGCTCTGATTATAAGAAATTGATTTGTAAATATTTTTTTTAGGACTGCTTGATTTGGTGTCAAAGATTTATCGTGCTCTGATAAATGAAATTTGTGTGCTTGAGTTGCTTGCTTTGTAATTAAGTCTTTTCTGTTGACTGAGGTACCACTGTTTGCCACCGGGGTGTCATTAAAATCCTCGAGAAAGCGAGAACATTTGGTATCAGAAGCGCCTTATATTTGTCTCATCCATTTGTACTGAGATTCAAATCTTCACCTTGCATAGATCCACACATATTTTTTTTCTTATACAAATAAATGTGCTAAATTTGTCTGGCTGAATTTGTGTTTAAATTTCTTTGGTCTGAGATGTCCATGTTAGTCCATCATGCTGTAATTAAATTCCTCGATAAGGGAGACTACAATTGGTATCAGCTTTTTCATCCATCTGTTCTGAATTTTCACTTTGTAGAGACACCATGTGGTATCAGTTTAAAAGTACTGCATATTTTTTTTGCTGTATATATATATATATTTTTTTCCTCTTGTCATGTATAGATCAGCATATTCCTTTTGTAATTGATTTTCAATTTTAAAATTATTTATTGATTATTCTTTCAGAAATTGAAATCAATATCCAAATTAAACTGTATTTATAATTCATCAAAATTATAACCAGATTTAGAAATTGTGATGAATTGTGACTGCAGTATATTTCACAACAAGAGGAGAATTTTATTTAGATTTTCATGATGGTTGAATATTTATTATAATATCTTTGAACTGGCAATTATTTCACGGCCATCTTCATTACTTATCATCCTTCTGCCATCCGTTATGATTTTATATAAATGTGGAGAGTTTAATTTTTCTTAAAATCATTTTAAATAAACAGTGAAAATATTTGTGATGGAATTGTGGTTATATTATTATTCAGAATTAGTGATAATTGAAAATTTTCAATAATCCCGGTACAGTTGGTCATATTTCATAATATAATTAATTTAGAAATTTATTTCACAGTCCATTTCTGTACCTACCACATTTTCTATCATCCATATATTGGTTTTATACCAAGGAGTTTTTCTTTTTAAAAGCTAAAATGATAAATATATATAATAAATATATAAGTGTGTCTCTAACCTCATTTAAAAATCCAAGCTCTGGTCATGCATGGTTAAGAGACAACTTATAATTTAAGCTGCGACTGACCTCATTTAAAAATCCAAGCTCTGGTTATGCGTGGTCAGTGTGCTCTTAAATAAATAAAAAATGTGCTAAAAAATTGAAATTGAAATTCTCCTTGGTGTGTAAAAACCAGCCTATCAATCCATCTCTCTAATCTGTGAAATGTGTTAATACCTTATGAAATATTATGTTTTGTTGATTGATAGCTACTGGGATTTGAGACTATCTGATTTTATCACTTAAATTGAATTATTAATTATAGCCCAAATCCATCACTGTTTTTGTGCCTCATTTTTATAAAAATCCTTTGAAAATAATTGGAAATGAATTTTTTTTAACTCTCTCCATTTTATATAAAATCCATCGTATATCCGTCATTCTCCAAAATGTGAAATATGCCACCTGTTCCTAGAATATTATGATTTTTTGTTTGACTGATTGAAATTAATGATGATCGTTCTTCCTCTTAAGCTGAAATTATATTTTTAGTCAATTTTCATCTGTATTTTAATTCTGTATCCTTTTGATGATAACAAAGGGGGAGAATGGATTAGATTTTGATTTATGAGTGAATATTTTATAAATATTTTTTTAATTTTGAAAATTTATTATTATTCATACATTGCTCTCATGCACAGTTATAGGGGGAGTTGTCTGTTATAGGGGGAGCTATAAATAAGGGGAGTTCAATATTCACTGTCAAACACATCTATTGTATACAAAATCTTTTATTTGTTTGTCATCATCAAAAGGGGGAGATTGTTGTATATAACGGTGTTGTATACACAATTATATGATTTTTTGTTTGATGATAACAACCAAATAAATACTATTTTAATGTGTTTGATATTGTACTGTTATTATACATCACAGACTAGAATATAATATTTATATTTGAATAAAATACGACTGTACAGAAATTTAAATATTCACACAGTATTTTATTTAAATATAATATTTTATTTCACCATCAAAACAGTACAAATTTATAAACTCTACTGTTTATACATTTCTCTTATATTCACTACATCACAACACATTCACAGACTCATTTACAGATTTTTTTTCTTCTATACATTCATTGTTACAAACACTTCTTATACTGACACTGTTGTATACACACAGTCTTCATTTTCTGTCTTCTGCTTCAGTCTGTCCAGTCACTGTCAGTTCACTCATCATCTTCATACCTGTCATTCACAGAAACACACACACAGTACACTGCAACAGAAATAAAACAGAATTCATGCAAATATAAATTTTATTTTTAAAATTTTATCTGCCTCAGAATTTCGGTGTGTTTCTCATCATTTTTCATGACTTGATCTGATATGTTTCTTGTACCCACTGATCAGCCTCGACATAACCATACTGGTTTGCTGATCAGAACCAGCATTAAACTCAGCTGATTCTGACCAGCCCCAACACAGTACAGTTAGTCTGCTGTTTTTTTCCCAGTATACAAGACAGGTCAAAAATCAAAAGAAAAATGGAAGTGCAAAATTTCAGATCAGCAAACACAAGATGGAAATCATAACTGATCAACAATGCAGCATATACAGCACAAGGCAGAGTAGCCAAGTATTGACAAAGAACTACAAAAGTCAAAGTCAACATGCAAGATTAATATGGCAGATCAACATGAGGAAATCAAATGGTACACAAGCAGTTTCAAGTATCACAGCATATACAAAAGAGCACATGCCAAATCTGGTGGAACAATGGTTCAGCATGAAATGGTGCAAGAGTGGTCGAGCTACAAATGGAGGAACAAGTAGTATGCTATTCAGGCTACACAAGTCAAGCATTAACATTGTGGATGCAAACTAGTGATGTACAAATACGCAAAGCAGCCCAACATGGTCCAGTTTCAAAGATCAACCAGCAAAGAAATGATCAAGAAAATGGTTCAGCACAGCATGCCAAAGTGGTGAGACAACTACAAAAAGCTCACAAACAAGTGCTCGAGCACAAGCCAGTGTGTGTAAATGAACATATGCAGCATGTGTACAAGTAGTGGCTAAAAGGTATGATGTTTCATTATGTCATGTTTTTTGATCAAAACAGTTTTTCAAGCCTGCATAGTGTACAAAGCAAGAGTGCAAGTGGTCGAGGCATAATTCCAGATTTCACAGTGGTCAAGCATGGTGGAGTCAACATTTGTTTTCAAAATGCACAGTGAATGTTTCTGCATCGAGTGATTCAACAGTGAATAACAAACCAGCCATGCAAGTGTACAAAGTCAAAAATGGTCGAGCCTACATAAATGGAGCTTGAAAGCATGTGCAGATTCAAACGTGAAACAGCATGCAAAGTGGTGAAGCATTTCTAGTGCACACAGGATGACACAATGGAGGAACTCAGATATACGAGTGTCACAAGTACAAATGTACTAGCATATATGGACAGAGATGGGATACCGAGCTAACAATATGTATATGCAATATCATGGTGCATGTGATTCGACACAACAATGCAATTATGCAAGTATAATAATGGTACAGCACGCGTTCTGCAAGATGAAGTCCCCAAAATTCAAGCAAGTGACAAAACTCAGTGGGATAAAGATTCATTAAAGTCAGGTATGCAAGGTAATGTGGTGCTCAGCAGAAAAACAGGGGTTTGTGTAACATGGAAAAACTGTGTGTATACAGTTTTTTATGTGGAAATATATACACGCATATATATATATAGCAAAAGCATGGGTGCAAGGATTTACTTTCCAGTTATCACATGAACAAAGCCAGGTTCAAGCATGTAGTTTTTGGCATAAAATCAATTTTCCAGCAATCTGTTTACAAAATTGATATGCATGCATCAGAGAATTAAGGAAAAGCAGATATCACGCAAGGAATCCAAGATGGCAAGTAATAAAAATACAAACCGAAATATGGATTTGGTTTTTTAGTGATTTCCAGTATTAAATATATCATGAAACAGATATGGCAAGAGTTTTTTTTTTCAGAGAATTTCAAATCAGGAAAGTTTTCTAAGCCAAGGAATTTTACCAGGTCCAAATACACGCAAGCAATTTAAACCAGAGGGACCAAAAAGAGGTAATCTTGTATTCAATCAAATCCAGAAATCAAAAGAGGAAACCAGCCAATTCAGATCAGTTTAAATTGGAAGCTTACACAAATTCACGCACAAGCCAAAAGGGGAAATCAACGAATTTCATCAATTAAATTGATCAATTCAAATGCAGAAACCAGATCAAGTCAACACGTGAAATCAGAGGGTTTCTAGGGTTTTCTAAATCCCTATTTAATCACCATTTTCATCATTGGCAATGTAATCGAATCCACACGCAACAGTCAAGAAATCGAAACCCACAAAATAGTTCAATTTTTTCAAAGCAACAAATTTCAGAGAACTCACTGATTCGATCGAGCCAGAGAGCAACTCCAAGTCAGACGAGGAAAGCCATCGAAGAATCAAGCTTCGGAATTATCACAACGTCAACAATCAAGCATCGATTTGGTCTGGAGCAATTGAAGAAACCCTAGTTTCTAATCGCCGCCGCCATTTTTGAGTTTCAGAGCAAAAGAGAACGGGCTGAACTAATTTTAAAAGGGCCGGCCAAGAAATGAAATGAAGGATAGGCTTTTTTTTTAAAAAAAAAAAAGGGGATGACCCCCTTATTTTAACTCCTTACATCTAGGGTTTTAAAAGTTTCTTTTTTTTTTTAATTTTTTGTGTTGTAAAATCAAACGATTCAAACAGTTGTCTAGAGTCTGTAAAAATTCTAGATTCAGTCAGTGTGTTGGCTATCAGTTACAGAGTCTGTAAAATTCTGGGATACGGATTACGGGGTTGTAATTTGGGGAATCTGATCGAGAGGACATCGTTCAGTCTAGGGTTTTGAGCGTAGGGTTAGAATAGGAGCAGGGGTTTGCGAGTGTACATGGTCTTGTATGCGGGAACTGTTCTATCACCTAGTAGAAACCTTAGAAATGCAGCAGTAGGCAGGGTTTTGCCGAAGCTGGGTATATCTGTGTGTGATTTATTTTCTGCATTTCAGTTTCTGCTATTTTCTGTGATCAGTTTATTATTATATATCTCGTTAAGTTTTTAATTCAGTTAAAAACTGTGAAAAACCCTATTCACCCCCCCCCCCTCTAGGGTTATTCTAGATCCAACAATAACAAAGTTATCTGCCATACTGAAACGAAGGAAAAGATGGATTTAGAACGAGGAAACTAAGAATAGATAACTAAGGATTGTGCTAATGGCTTTTGGGGAATAGCCTTTTTTTAAAATACTAGACTTTTCTTTGGAAAATACTTTATACTTGATTTGAAAATAGTTTTTCAAAAGCTTTTGTTCCTTCTCGTAAACCTGGCTCTGATACCAAATGTAACACCCCACCTCCGCCAGGGTGGCTCTTGCAAGCACTCTGACTTTGGAGGGGCGTTTGTACCGGGTAAACATGCATAATGATATATCAAGGCAGAACATAACATATGTATTTATGTAATCAGAGTAAATAAGATAGATAAAACAGCGGAAGATTTTAAACCATTTCAAAACGAGTCAGGTACAACAAAGTATCATCTTTCCAAATAAACAAGTCTAGATAAAACATCAACTGAAAAACTGAAATATATAAAGTACTATCCCCAAAATGACGTGGTAAACCATAGCATGCTCACTGTCCAAACATACATGAGCTCAATCCAGCAAGCAAGCAAAGCGATCCAAGCTAAGCACCAATGTTCCCACCCTGAGAACCTGGGGGGAGGGGGGAAACGGAAGAAAAGAAGCGAAAGGAAAACGGGTCAGTCATAAAGACTGGTAAGCCCTATCTACTATCAGCATAAAAACTAGTAAAGTTAACTGGCATGAGGAACTGAGATGAACATAAGGATAATTACATACTAGCATGGTGAATATCTAACAGATAGTTCAAAGGAGTCATCGCATAATCAAGGTGAAGTTTTTCACCACAGGTGTACCAGCATTCTAACATGTCATGCATAAACAAGAATTTATCCCTTGGCCTAAACTTGGCCCAGTATCAGGTGTTTGACTTAAATCAAGATCCAACTTCTTGGTACCAATTCTAGTATAACAGGATTAGGTGTTACCCCAATGTTTACATCGAAACAGGACGGAACAGAATGGTCCATACAGAGATAGAGTTTGGGAAAAATGGGCTTTTACCACCCTAACAGATAAAGTACAGAAACGGAATGCTAACAATAATGGGCCTTTACCACCCTAACAGAACAGAGTACAGAAACGGAATACTACAATTAGGTGTACACTAGTAGTGGGCCTTTACCACCCTAACAGACGGTACCACACAGAAACAGACGGGTGTTACCACCCAACAAAACAGACGGTACCAACAGAATCAGACAGAGCTAAGTGTACCCTAAATCCTACCCAAGCGATCGGCTCCCTAATACATAAATACCCTGTGTCGGCCCCACGATAGGGTGTATCACTCCCTAAAGTGGCAACCAATTGGCACAGGCATATTTACAGATGTCACGGCGTCTTACATCCTCAGAGGCAGACCGGGATCCATGCACGCACATGACCCGGTTGGAACGCACCATCAACACCCATCACCATTATCAGAATGAACCACTTATAATTAGTTCAGTAAGCGTGCCCGGACCCTACCTACAGTTGGGTCAAAGTTTTGATACCAGAAAGGGTTACTGACTAATATGGGTCCCAAACAACAAATGACACAAGTATTCCCCCTTGTGTCCCTAGACTATCAGATTCAGATTAACTTATTAACAGAGTTCAGACATACAAAGTTCAGACGATCAGTTTTCAGACTAACGGATCAGATAACAGATTTACAAACTTTCCTAACTTGGTGTGGGTCCTACAGGTCCGCAAAACAGGTACGTTTAATTTATCAATCAAGTTAGTTTATCCAGACTAGGTATCAAATTGGTTCTCAGCCTTATCAAATTACTGAGTTGGATTGGTTAAGTATAGTTCAACTTAACCCCGTTAAATTACCGAGTTCAGATTGGTTAAGTGTAGGTTAACTTAACCCCGTTAATTTACCGAGTTCAGATTGGTTAAGTGTTAAGTGGACCATGACTTAACCCTAATCACGAGGCATTCATTAACTTAATGCGCTTTAACCTCTCACATTAGACTTTGTTGTGGTTACTAGTTAAGCCGGGCGGGTCCGGGTAGCTTTACACCACAACTAGGTCTAACCTCGGGTTCGAGCACAACATGACCAACTTCTCACATTGGGTCCTATTGTTTGTAGCTACTAGTTAAGCCGGGCGGGTCCGGGTAGACTTATGCTACAAACTCAACCCAACCTTGAGTTGGCCACTCTCATATTTTCTAAGTGTCATGTCCATTATGTTTCCAAAACATAATTACAAGTTAACATATCACGTTATGTTATAAAAACCATGTTTTTGTCATAATGTTACCCAACCCCAACGTAATCCCATCGTTTACATAATCGCAATAACGCAAAAAGGATAAAATAGGGAACTTGGCATAATCATGACAAAAAGGTGTTGAAGCCACAAGTTTATCATGGTGGCATATGAAATGTATATATGTTCATATACTTGCATATTGCATTATTAGGCTACAAAAGCATGCATAAAACCAAACTTAGCATATAAGTGATACATGGTGGTAAATGACATGTAGAAATGACCATAAGTTCGCATTTAGCCTCACGTGCAAGTTATCATAAGGGATATGATAACTTACATGTTGCCAAAATGCAACCTTTAGCATAAAGCTTGAAGCTTTAGGTTCATAAACTCAAGGTAAGCTTGCATAACATCATAACATGAGTAAAACGATCAATCCCAAACTTGCATAACATACATGGCAAACTTGCATATCATAACATAGCAAACTTACATAACATAACATGGTAAACTTGCATATCATAACATGGCAAACTTGCATAGCATAACATAGTAAACTTGCATATCATAACATGGCATACTTGCATAACATAACATGGTAAACTTGCATATCATAACATGGCAAACTTGCATAACATAATATAGCAAACTTGCACAACATAACATGGCAAACTTGCATAACATAATAGCATGTAACATACTTAATGTTCAAACCCAAACTTGCAACATTCATTTAACTTCATAGTTCATATCTAAGAGTAGGAAAAGGGCTTACAATGCTATAAAGACCCAAAAATATATATAGATTGAGACGAAGCCCTTATGCAATAATAAAACCCAAATATGAAGCTCCAAATCAATAAAAACCCTTGCTTTATGATGTAAAGATTGCAACTTGACTTGAATGCAAGCTGATAATGCTCATTTAAACTTGAAATCACTAGAATGAACATGAATCTCTCATAGGAATAAGCTTAGAGATTTTCAAGAGAGAGTGGAGGCCATGAGAGGAAAATTTTTGCCATAGTTTAGTTGCATGAATGAATATTAATGATTTAGGGGTAGGTTAGGGGCTTATTTATAGAGATTAGGATTAGTTTCAACCTTAGGATTAAACCCTAATTCCAATCTCAGCCCTTAAAACCGAATCTGGCCCCAAAACCTAACCAAAACCCCAAAATGGTGCACCAGGCAAAACTGCCCGGCTGAACCAAGTCGACAGGGCTGTCGACTTGGGTCCAACCAAGTCGACTGCCAAGTCGACAGGCCTGTCGACTTGGTTGGCTTGGCGGGAAATTTCCCGCCTAGCCTTCCAGGCCCGAAATTCGAAATTTGAACTTGAAATTCAAATCTGTTTTGAACTTGAAATTTTCTGAAAACTTCATTGGGCCTTAATCGGGTCATACGGACTCCGATTTTCGAAAACTCGGACTCTATTTCGCGTATTTTTCCGAGACGAACGCAATGGCATAGCCCGTTTCCCTTGATTCAGATTTATAAATTAAATTCTGCCTCGATTTACGTTATAACAGGTTATCAGAAATACGGGTTGTTACAATATGTATATGCGGTTTTGCCTCTAATTGTATACAACGTGACCATATGGGTTGTATGCATGGACCATGGCGGTAATTAACACATGCAAAAGCAAATAGTGGTTTTATACACATTATCAGTTGAGATATGCCTCTGTACATCGCGTCAAAAGCGGAGTACATGTGCGGATCTGAACCAAAAGAGTGTTGTGTTTCCTCTCAACTATTTGCTAATGCATGCAAAGTCACTCTTTTTTGTTTTGAACAAAAGTTGTGTATAGCTGAGTGGTTTGACGTGTGGCTTGCAACTGAGAGGCCATTGGTTCAAACCGGGCTGTAGCCACTTGGTTTTGGTTATTTATTTTTGACTGAAATCTTTTGTCGTAAATTTACACATAAATTTTTGTTCGTTTTCTAAATAAAAAAATAGCACTTTTGTTCTAGGTTGTGGAAATTCCTTCGTGCAGCTGTTAGCGTCTTTCTACGCATATCGTGCCTTCTCGCTTTGCCATGGAAGGTGAGTTTTTCTCACTTACAGGCTAATTGATTATTAAGTGAATAATTGAATTAAAACATGAGATGTTGAATGAAATGTTAGGGTGCTCTAGTTTTGGTTGCTATGTGATTGTGCACGTGCGACGCACATGGTTATTTCACATGACACAAAATGGATGTATACTTGATATGTATGTTATTTTCTCATCATGCAAGTTCCCCCTTAGATTAGAAACATGACGGGTTGAAAGGATATATACCCGAACCCCTTGTATGTTCAAATTGATTTGGGATGCTGGTTGCAATGATATACACCCGGGATTTGAATATTTTAAAGAACGGATTGAAATGATAAATATCCGTATCACTTGACCATAAGGTAGAAAATTATATATAGACACCGTGGTCAATAAAAATAAATTATTTTAAACTAATTATATCGATTTTCTGAAAAGAAATGTTTTATGAAATGTCCATTTAGCGTAAAGAAGTGTTTAAAAGGAAACTTTGAATTTTTATAAGAATTCTAATTTGCATATAAATTTGTTTTAAAGATGATTTTACAAGTTAAACCCTCAAGTTAAAATTTATTTTAAATGAATTCTGCATAAACTTTATGTTCATATAATAAATTTTATATCATGGATTTAAAAGATGGTATTTCAATGAAAAAAGGGTTTTAAACTTGTTAAATGCTCCAGAAGTTATTTTAATATATATAACTTGTTAAATGATTTCTTACCATTTCATTGAAAAAAGATTTGTCAAAATATAAATTTGTTAAATCCAAGTATAAGAGGAACATGCTTATCTAAGCCATGGCGAATTTGAGTTTTATTGACGAATTCGGAATTTAACAAACCATTCTTTGGCTAATAACTTAAGTTGAAATTGTTGGGAATTATATTAAAAGGGAATCCGATTGATTATGAAATCTAGTTGAAAAGAACGGCGAGACATGTATCTAGGATTGGGTTGGATTAATATTTTGAATAAAACTATAATTTCATAAAAACAATTTTTCCGCATCACTTGATTTTTGTAAACATTCTTTTATGAAGTATTTTGATTACTTTAACTTTATAAATTTTATAATAATTTTCAACTATATATGTATATATATTATTTTAGTTTAATACACATATACTATTTTCAAACTTAGCTTTTTAAAATATATTTTATAACTTTTAAATAAATTCCAACGTCCAACCCAGTCTAGTGATTCCAAATGATGAAATAAAGAATTTCAAGCAGTAATGATATTTCATGAAAGTTGAAATTTAAACTCCAATGGTTGACAAAGAAATGACGAAAGCTGGTTTATAATCTTAATTGAACCAATGATAAATGATTTGAGTAATTTATTTTGGGGCAATATTTGAAATAAATCGATTTGCGATACTTGAAATATGATTTCAAATTTAATGGCCAAGGTGTGAAAAATATAAACGTTTGGTTGTTAAAGAGACCAGAGTCGGTAGATGTCATACTCGCTGCCAATACTGATACCACTTTAACAACGATGTATGCGGTGGAGTTCCAGAACCGAAGTAGGATGGTATGGAGGCGGTTAATGGATTAAAGAAAGAGAATGTTGATGGATTAGCCTTGACCTTCAGGTCAGAATCAAAATGACTAAAATAGGAGCCATGCCCGGGTTAATTGAGGTAGCACCTCTGATCGAACACGCTTCTTCGATACCATCTCTATTACTATGTGATTGATTTGGGGTACCCTTTTTGATTGTGGGAGTGTTGTTCGAGGTGGGCGGTAGTGGCTGCTATGCGTTACCACCGGCCCGGGAGCCGCAATCCGATAGTATCCTACCGTGGGTATTCCTCGTATGCCTTGTCATATTATCCTTATCGATCCCCCTACAATTTTGATTTGTATCGTACCTATGGAGTGCCCTCTGATGCCATCCGTGTTAGGTTGGGTTTACAGTACTGTATAAACTACGGTATTATAAATGGTGTAAGAATAAAAATGTAATCCTGCTTACGCTATTTTCACTATGTTTACTTTACTGAATAGACATTATAATAATAGCGTATTACAATATAGATATTAGTTTCACGGATCCTTAGAGGATGGGAATCCCAAACATCTTTAAGTTACTGTACATTTCAGTGAACACTTCATTTGTGTTAATTCACTTATATGAGATTGTTAGTTCTGACCCTTGTATGTTGTTTCTTTGACTGTATGCCTGGGTCAGCTTGAGCACCATAGCCGTTATTGACGGACTTGGGAGATCGGCATCTAATTTGGACCACCTCCATTTATCAGCTATCTAGTTATCTATTATCCAGTCTTATTATCGGTATTTATATGTACTTTATCTACTGTATGAGCTTACGACTCTTGCGTATTATTATGTATCATGTATTATGTAAGAACCTATGTACTATTATGTTTCCGCTGCGAGTTACTCTGCTTATGTATCTGTGATTCTGTGTTCTGATTTGCATTTACCTCGTTAGTTAAAATAACAATTCACTGTTTTAAGCAAATCAAGTCTGACATGTGTGGTTTATTGTTGATTTGAATGGTTTGAAATAGCGGGTCGTTACAAGTTGGTATTGAGCAAAGGTTTAACCTTAGCTATTGAGGTAAATAACTCATTAGAGATAGGGTGGAAATATCCTAGAATGAGTAAATCGGAATCGGTATCGTATCCTTCCAAGAGAGCGTATTTTAAAGTATAAGTATTTGAAAATAAAAGTTTTAAAGTATTTTGTTATAAAGTTATTATTTTAACCAATCCTTCGTTTAAGCCTAATCTTGAATGTTCCATATGACTACCAAATGTAATACCGCTAGAGGCCTAGGTAGAAGTCATGGAGTTAACCCAGTTGAGCCTGAGGCACCAGTAGCACTAGTCCAGCTTGTAAGGTTTACCAAGCTTTGTAAGGGATACACTCAACTAGGAGGTACTAAATTTGTTGGTTCTAAGTTAGTCGTATAAGCACAGAAATGGTTGAATGATTTGGAAAGGATCATTTCTGGCCTTGAGATTTCTGGTGCACAGAAGCGTCAAATGGCCGCTTGGAAACTAAAGGATGATGCAAGGAATTGGTGGGAATCTATCACTGCCCATACTATTGAGACCGACCTTACATGGAGAAAGTTTAGGTATATCTTAAGTTAAACCGTGTTTTGCTTCATATCCTTTTCCTTTGAACCTACCCTTAATTTGAAACATTTTAGGGACGCTTTTGTGACCAAACGGATGCCTGATGCTGGAAGATCCAAACTGTACCGAGAATTCATGGATCTTAAGCAAGGCAACATGACTTTTTCCGAATATGAGAGGAAGTTTGACGAGCTGTCCAACTTTGGCCTAAACTTGATTGAGACACCACTCCAGAAGAATGAGAAGTTCATACTTGGTGCACATCCGGAATTCTATGATAATTTGATGAATCATCCTAATGAGCCTTTCAATGAACTCATGAACTATGCTGCTAGATTTGATAACTCTCCAAACCTCAAGGGGAATCAAGTTGTTCATGCACCTCAGTCTCAACGATCATCTAGCAACTCCAAGAAGAGGTAGTCGTGGTTTTGGCAGGATAAGAGATAGAAAAATGTGCAAGGCATTGGATATCATGCTCAGAGACCTCCCATTGACCTTTCAGCTATTACTTGTTTCAACTGCAATCAGAAGGATCATTACTCCAAAAACTGCCCTCAACCCCGTGGAGGTCGTGCACCGCCGACTCATATACCCTGCAATGACCTTTGCCATGCTTGTCTTTAGCCCGGACATATCAGCAGGGACTGCCCTTGTGACGGCCTGCCCCACACCAACCGACATTTACTCCAAAAGTGCGTTGTACACATGTCCAGTCAGCGCGGGACGGTCGTCAGGAGGAAAAGGGAAGAAGAAAATGAACTAACAAGGAACCTGTAGAATGTCTCACAGCGCATGGAACAAAATATAATAACAACATACTTGACATAAAACAGGTGAGACAGTGCATAAGCCGAAAACAAACTAACATAGCAGCGGAAAATCCAAGTACAGCTTATAATCCAAAGACAACATTATTACAACTTTTCAAACTGTCTCAAAAAGCAAAAGCAAGATAAGGGAGGTACGCTACTAATGCCCAAGTAGCGACCACCAACGACACAGGGAGAATATCTATATATCATACGTGGAAGCCTCCTGCTCGCCTCCGAATCGGCTACTTGCGCATCACTAGCTAACCTGCCTCTAGTCTGCTCGTGTGAGCACCCAGAGTAATAAGAAGAGACATAAAACTCTGGGTCAGAAAAAAGTCTGGTATGAGCGATAAGCATCTAAACAGAACAATAACAGGTATACTAAATCATACCTGAACCTGGACTTGCAACCAAAGAGTTAGCACTACATACTGTACAACACTCTAAGGTGCCATTTCAAATAGTGTAAAGATAACGGGGGTAGGGGTGTGCATGTCATAGTGATGGCAAACAATCAAGCATAACAACCATCCTCACATCTCTCACTCAGTGCGTAAAGCATACGAAATTCACCACTTCGATCACCCAATACTTTGCTACGATCACCTTGCCCCATGAAGTCATACTGGCTTCATCTGCACTGATCCATAGCCACTAATCCTTCGTTATGTCCACTTTGCCCCATGGAGTCGCAATGACCCCACTGCACTGGCTCATAGCCTCACTAATCCTTTACTATGTCCACTCTGCCCCATGGAGTCACAATGACCCCACTGCACTGGCTCATAATCTTACTACGATCACTTTGCCCCTTGAGTTATAATGACTCTACTGCACTGATAACGTAGTCTTGCTATCATCACCTTGCCCATCGAGTCATAGTGACTCTACTGCACTGATAAGTAGCCCATCATTCATTTTCAATGGTGAATCGAAGTTATGAACGTCGACAACTCCTTAGCACACGTCCCGCAACAAAGCCCAACCATGAAGCGAACTCATTGGTTCCCAACTGGATACTGAGCTCTAACTTCCATTTGGACTACCTTTGCATCTCGGGTTATTGGTCATCACCGGTTCAGTTCAGATCATCTCCTTTATGTCATAGTGGTTCGGATCGGCCTTCAACATCCTCCACTGGATCGGATCGGGTCCTCCAGCACGCTACGGTTCGGATCGTCATCACTATCATTGGGTCGGGTCTCCAAGCTCCATCGCCACAGATCGGTTCGGAGGTGGCTAAACAGATCGGGTCAGGGTCCTTCTGGCGATTCGGATCGGGGTACTCTCCTCCAAGCCAAGTACAATGGTTCGTGCTCACCATCTTTGAACGGATCGAGTCGGAACTGCTGCATGCCATGAGAAGTGCAAGTAGATCGGAGTGTGAAGTGAGAGAGTGGATTGTGTCCTCCTAACCAATCCGGTTCGGGTGTCTTCCTGCACTTTTTCCAGCAAGTAGTTTACGCCACTCGACGGCGTTTTCGACTATTCCAACTATTCTAATCAATCACAAAGCATACCATACAGTCATAGCAACATGTAGAATCAACCACAAACACCAAAACAACAATATGGTAGGTTAAATGGATCAAAAATAGCCAAAACCCCATATTTTCCCTTAAGCATGTTTAGGTGAAACTAATGATATGATTAGCAAAACTTACCCAAATTAACCCAAACTCATATCAGATGTCTAAAACATCATTTAAGAATTTATAAATATTTTTCCAAAATTTTATCATGTTTAAATTCGCTAATTAACACTAATTACCCTTAATTAGCCATAATTAGTAAGGAACTATGCAAATCACTCACCTTAGCCACAAATAAGACTTAGATCTGAAATAAATCTCTGATTTGGTGTGAATCCCAATGCTAAACAGCAGCTCTAATGTTGATTTGGTGTTGATCTCTCTTGATTTGATGTTGCTATGCCCAATCTTCAAGTAGAAAGTGATTTGGAGGTGATTTAGAGGTTGGAGGCCATTTTTTAGGGTTTCTAAGAGATAAGTGGAGGCTAGAAAACTGAAATGGAATGAATCTCTAACTCTTTTCAGCCTTCCCATAACCCTAATCCCGAAATGGGTTATGGGCCCATTCACTAATCACCCTATTTGGCCCGGTTAAGCAGTTTTTCACCTTCCAAACCTTATTTCAGCCATATCTCCCTAACGGTGACTCCGTTTGGCTATTATGATCACTCTACGGAAAGGTAAACCATCAAACGAATCTAATGGAAGTGTTTCAGGTCAACATTCCTCTCCAGTCAAAAGTTATGGCCAAAACAAGATCAACTAGGGGCAAAATGGTCATTTAAAAATCGACATAAATCATGAACATAGGAAATGACTCTAATGGTTGTTTCCCAAAGTTACATGACCATACGACTTCATATAGGAAAGAAATAAATATTCTTTGATCCTCCGATGCGTAGAATGCGGGTTGTTACATTCTCCCCTCCTTAAGAAATTTCGCCCCCGAAATTCCCTAACCAAAACACACAAAGGGTCCCACATGCCTATCAACCATAAACCAACAATCAAACATGCAAAACAAGCAAAACAAGTCTATCCTAGCATGCAGAATAACTAAATCGCAAAGAAAATTTTACCAGGCAAAGAGTTCTGGATACGTCTTCCTAATGCTCTCCTCTATCTCCCAAGTACGGTCATTCTCGTCCTCGCCCCACTGAACCTTGACTAGCTTCACCGCCTTCCTTCGAAGTTGCTTCGTATCGTGCTCGACAATACATATCGGCTTGCAGTTCCCAACCGCCTCAGGTTCTACTTCGAAGTCCTCTAACTGATCAGGTGAAATAGTCAAATTTGGGTCGTGTACGAACTTCCTTAGTTGGGAAACATGAAATACGTTGTGAACTCCCGCCATCTTCTCTGGTAAGTCAACTCTACACGCCAAATTCCCAACTTTTTCAAGAACTGGGAATGGTCCAACAAATCTTGGTTCCAACTTGCCTCTCCTGCCAAATCGTATCACGCTCTTCAACGGAGAAATCTTGACAAACACCAAATCACCAACGGAGAATTTTAAGACTCTTATCCTCTTATCAGCATAACTCTTCTGCCTATCTTGGGCAGCCTTCATTCGTTGTTGAATGGTCTTAATCTTATCTGAAGTTTCCCTCACCACATCTGGTCCAAGCATAAACTTCTCGCCAGTCTCTATCCAACATGATGGTGAGTTGCACGGTCTTCCGTACAAACTTCATACGGAGCCATACCGATACTGGATTGGTAGCTATTATTATATGCAAACTCTACTAGATGCAAATGGTCATCCCATGATCCACCAAAATCCAATATACAAGCTTTTAAGAGATCTTCAAATATATGATTCACCCTCTCCATCTGACCATCGGTCTGAGGATGATATGCGGTACTAAGATGTAATTCTGACCCTAGAGCCTCTTGTAAACTCTTCCGAAACCCACTAGTGAACAACGGGTCTCGGTCACTCACAATGCTTTTAGGTACTCCATGAAATCTCACTACCCACTTCATATACAATTCTACTAACTTAGCTGCCGTTTTGGTCGATTTGACTGGTATAAATCTTGCACTCTTAGTCAATCGATCCACAATTACCCAAATTCTATCATGTCCTGATCTAGTCCTTGGTAAACTATCGATGAAATCCATCGAGACTTGCTCCTATTTCCATTCGGGAATTTCTAATGGTTGCAACAACCCACTAGGCTTCTTTTGCTCGGCTTTAACTAGCTGGCAATTCATGCATTTGGATATAAACTTCCCAACGTCTCTTTTCATCCCTTCCCAGTAGTAAGTTTGTCTCATGTCTCGATACATCTTATCACCACCGGGGTGTATAGTCAGTTTTGAGTGATGACATTCTCTAAGCACTTCATCTCTCAAACCATTCACATTGGGTACAACTAGTCTTCCATTCTTTCTAAGCCATCCATCCCGATCAAACCCATACAAATTCATCTCCTCACCGTCGATATTCATCTCTAACCTGGAGATGATTTCCATAGATTAGGATCGTCCCTCTGACTGGAACCAATCTGCTCAATCAAGGTGGGTCTGATCGTCAAACTAGCTAATATCTCTGGATCCAATTCGCACTTTAGTCTGAAATCAAACCCTGCGATATACTCTAGTTGCTTCCATTCAAGAAACATAGCCCCTAAACTGGAATGTCTCCTACTCAAGGCATCGGCTACCGCATTACCTTTCCCAGGTGTGTATGCGATATCAAAATCATATGAAGCCAAGAACTCTAACCATCTCTGCTGGCGGAGATTCAGATCCTTCTGGGAGAAGAGATACTTTAACGATTTATGATCAGTAAACAACTCA
Source organism: Allium sativum (assembly GCA_030737875.1). Taxonomy (NCBI): domain Eukaryota; kingdom Viridiplantae; phylum Streptophyta; class Magnoliopsida; order Asparagales; family Amaryllidaceae; genus Allium; species Allium sativum. The sequence goes on along the minus strand of JASFAX010002328.1, from coordinate 24,732 downwards.
AATCTCTCGCCCAAGAGATAATGTCTCCACATCTTCAGCGCAAACACGATCGCAGCCAATTCCAAATCATGGGTAGGATACCTATTCTCATGCGGCTTTAATTGCCGACTAGCATAAGCTACAACCCTACCTCCTTGCATCAATATAGCACCTAGTCCAATACCACAAGCATCCGTGTATACCGTCATCTCTTCATTCCCTTTAGGAATGACTAACACTCGTGCACGTGTCAACTTTTCCTTTAGACTCTTGAATGCAATCTCACACACTCCGTCCCAGACGAAGGCCTGATTCTTCTTAGTCAACTGAGTCAACGGTGCTGCTGTCTTGGAGAAGTCCTGGATAAACTTACGATAATATCCAGCTAACCGCAAGAAACTTCTTACATCTGTTGCATTCGTGGGTGTAGGCCAATCCTGTACCGTAGCCACCTTCGCAGGGTCCACGGCAATACCACTCTCTGAAACAACATGGCCCAAGAATCTCACTTCCCTTCTCCAGAAGTGACACTTAGAGAATTTCGCTTTCAATTGGTGTTTCCTCAACACCTCCATCATTATCCTCAAGTGTCCCTTGTGTTCCTCTTCTGTCCTCGAGTAAACAAGGATATCGTCTACGAACACAAGAACAAACTTATTCAACTAATCTCTGAATACTCGATTCATAAGATCCACAAAGTAGGCTGGTGCATTGGTCAACCCAAATGGCCTGACCAACCACTCATAGAATCCAGACGGCGTCCTAAATGCCGTTTTCGGAACACTCTCATTTGCTACTCGGAGCTGATGAAATCCTGTCGCGAGGTCCAACTGGAAGAACACTCTTGCTCTTTCCAGTTGATCAAACAAATCATCTATCCGCGGTAGAGGATACTTATTCTTCCTCGTTACCTTATTCAACTCGTGATAGTCCACACACAAACGAAGGGAACCATCTGCCTTAGTGGCGAACACAACTGGTGCTCCCCACTCGGAGACACTTCTTCTAATAAATCCCTTCTTCAAAAGATCGCTTACTTGCACCCCGAGCTCTCGCTGCTCCCTTGGTACCATACGACGAAGTGGCATCACTATAGGTCTGGCATCTTTCACTAAATCAATACGGAACTCAATCTCTCAGTGTGGTGGAAGCCCGGTCACCTCCTCGAAGACGTCCGGATACTGGCCAACCACGGGCACATCTGACAACTCATCATGCGGAATGTCGAGGGAATTTATAAAACTAGCCATTACCCCATCACTAGGTAGACTACCAAACACTACCCTCCGCCCATCATCCGCCCTAACTGTCACCAAAATGCCCTCACAGTCTACCACCACCCTGTATCTTTGGAGCCAATCGACTCCCAATATAATACCATACCAAGTAAAGCCCAAAACAAAGCAATCACAAACAAACATACATCCATGACTCGATAAGACCAAATTTCTGCAAATCATACTAAGGTTAGTTGAACCACCAATCGGGTTCGTCACAACCAACGGCCTATCGACTATCTCGGGTTCCAGTCCCAACCTATTCACCAGGTCACTAGATATGAAGGAACAGGAAGCCCCAGTATCAAACAAAACTCGAACTGGTACATCATAAATAGAAAGCATACCTTGAATGACGACATTCTTTCCTTTCTCCGCCGCAGTTGGGGCATTCGACGAAGAAGGAACAGCATCAATAGCATATGCTTTCACAATCTGCTTTTCCTTAAGAGGTTGTGGACACTTATCCTTATGATGTCCCACTTGGCCACAATTGTAGCACTTCTTATCCGCTGGCTTGGCCCGACATTCTTTAGCATAATGGCCCTTCTTACCACAGCTGAAGCGCTCAACATCTTTCTTGCTCTTTTTCTGGCCATCCTTAGATTGGTTCTGTTTTCTCTTTTTCTGAGAGTTATTCTTGCCTCCACCGCCCACTTGCGGTTTCAGCCCTTCTGCAGATGCAGCCTCAGTCTTTGACTTAGGGTAAAGACTCTCTGATCTCAAAGCTTTCCCCACAACCGATTCAAAAGTCTCATCGATGTGGTTGATAAGCCTTTCCCCCAAGTATCCATCCAACCCAGTAATGAACTTCTCATTCTTCTTCTCAGGAGTATCGACAAGGGATAATCCATACTTCGATAAAGTGTCGAACTCAGCAATATAGTCTGAGACTGCCCTACCATTCTGCTTGAGTTCCAAGAATCTCTTAAACAACACTGACTTCTGGGCAGGTGGAATAAACTTATTGCTAAAGCAAGCCTTGAACTGATCCCAAGTAACCTGATCTTCTGGAATAGCTGTTCTAATGGCATTCCACCAATTCATCGCTCGCCCTTGCAGCTGACGAGACGCTAGCCTTCTCTTCATCGCATCCTCGATACCCAAGTCGTCGAAGATACGATCACAGCTATCCAACCAATCCTGAACATCTGTGGCCGACTCTGTTCCGTGGAACGGCTTCCCACCAAGGTTAGTGTAGTCCTTGCACAACTTGGCGAAACTGGCCCTAGGCGCCTGTACTAGTGGACCACCATCATCTCTGGGATTGGGAACTGCCCCTTGAATATCCCTAAGCATCTCCCTCATGAAGTTAGTGAACATTGTCCTCATGTCAGGAGCATTTCCATTATTGGTCCCTCTACCAGCACCTCTTGCGTATCGGCTCATCGTTCAATCTGTAAACAGGAAACGATTAACGACCCAATAGTGGTGCTAGTGCAGTACGACTTCATTCTTATACTACTAATAGTATATATATATAGCTTTTGAAAACCAAAGTAATCACAAATATGTGCTCTCATATACGTACTATCTCTCCCTAGTGTTTTTCCCTAGGTTAACTACGCAACCTAGAGCTCTGATACCAAATGTGACGGCCCGCCCCACACCAACCGACATTTACTCCAAAAGTGCGCTGTACACATGTCCAGTCAGCGCGGGAAGGTCGTCAGGAGGAAAAGGGAAGAAGGAAATGAACTAACAAGGAACCTGTAGAATGTCTCACAGCGCATGGAACAAAATATAATAACAACATACTTGACATAAAACAGGTGAGACAGTGCATAAGCTGAAAACAAACTAACATAGCAGCTGAAAATCCAAGTACAGCTTATAATCCAAAGCCAACATTATTACAACTTTTCAAACTGTCTCAAAAAGCAAAAACAAGATAAGGGAGGTACGCTACTAATGCCCAAGTAGCGACCACCAACGACACAGGGAGAATATTTATATATCATACGTGGAAGCCTCCTGCTCGCCTCTGAATCGGCTACTCGCGCATCACCAGCTAACCTGCCTCTAGTCTGCTCGTGTGAGCACCCAGAGTAATAAGAAGAGACATAAAACTCTGGGTCAGACAAAAGTCTGGTATGAGCGATAAGCATCTAAACAGAACAATAACAGGTATACTAAACCATACCTGAACCTGGACCTGCAACCAAAGAGTTAGCACTACATACTGTACAACACTCTAAGGTGCATTTCAAATAGTGTAAAGATAACGGGGGTGGGGGTGTGCATGTCATAGTGATGGCAAACAATCAAGCATAACAACCATCCTCACATCTCTCACTCAGTGCATAAAGCGTACGATATTCACCACTTCGATCACCCAATATTTTGCTATGATCACCTTGCCCCATGAAGTCAAAATGGCTTCATCTGCACTGATCCATAGCCACTAATCCTTCGCTATGTCCACTTTGCCCCATGGGGTCGTAATGACCCCACTACACTGGCTCATAGCCTCACCAATCCTTTACTATGTCCACTCTGCCCCATGGAGTCACAATGACCCCACTGCACTGGCTCATAGTCTTACTATGATCACTTTGCCCCTCGAGTCATAATGACTCTACTGCACTGATAACGTAGTCTTGCTACCATCACCTTGCCCCTCGAGTCATAGTGGCTCTACTGCACTGATAAGTAGCCCATCATTCATTTTCAGTGGTGAATCGAAGTTATGAACGTCGACAACTCCTTAGCACACGTCCCGTAGCAAAGCCCAACCATGAAGCGAACTCATTGGTTCCCAACTGGATCCTGAGCTCTAACTTCCATTTGGACTACCTTTGCATCTTGGGTTATTGGTCATCACCGGATCGGTTCAGATCATCTCCTTCATGTCATAGCGGTTCAGATCGGCCTTCAACATCCTCCACTGGATCGGATCGCGTCCTCCAGCATGCTACGGTTCAGATCGTCATCACTATCATTGGGTCGGGTCGGGTCTCCAAGCTCCATCGTCTCAGATCGATTCGAAGGTGGCTAAACAGATTGGGTCGGGGTCCTTTCGGCGATTCGGATCAGGGTACTCTCCTACAGGCCAAGTACAATGGTTCGTGCTCACCATCTTTGAACGAATCGGGTCGGAGCTGCTGCATGCCACGAGAAGTGCAAGTAGATCGGAGTGTGAAGTGCGAGAGTGGATCGGGTCCTCCTAACCGATCCAATCCGGTTCAGGTGTCTTCCCGCACTTTTTCCAACAAGCAGTTTACGCCACTCGACGGCATTTTCGACTATTCCAACTATTCTAATCAATCACAAAGCATACCATACAGTCATTGCTACATGTAGAATCAACCACAAACACTATAACAACAATATGGTAGGTTAAAATGGATCAAACATAGCCAAAACCCCATATTTTCCCTTAAGCAGGTTTAGGTGAAACTAATGATATGATTAACAAAACTTAACCAAATTAACCCAAACTCATATCAGAGGTCTAAAACATCATTTAAGAATTTATAAATATTTTTCCAAAATTTTATCATGTTTAAATTCACTAATTAACACTAATTACCTTTAATTAGCCATAATTAGTGAGGAACTATGCAAATCACTCACCTTAGCCACAAATAAGACATAGATCTGAAATAAATCTCTGATTTGGTGCGAATCCCAATGCTAAACAGCAGCTCTAATGTTGATTTGGTGTTGATCTCTCTTGATTTGATTTTGCTAAGCCCAATCTTCAAGTAGAAAGTGATTTAGAGGTTGGAGGCCATTTTTTAGGGTTTCTAAAAGGTAAGTGGAGGCTAGAAAACTGAAATGGAATGAATCTCTAACTCTTTTCAGCCTCCCCATAACCCTAATCCCGAAATGGATTATGGGCCCATTCACTAATCGCCCTATTTGGCCCGATTAAGCAGTTTTTCACCTTCCAAATCTTATTTCAGCCATATCTCCCAAACGGTGAGTCCGTTTGGCTATTATGACCACTCTACAGAAAGGTAAACCATCAAACGAATCTAATGGAAGTAGTTTCACGTCAAAATTCCTTTCCAGTCAAAAGTTATGGCCAAAACAAGATCAGCTAGGGGCAAAACGGTCATTTAAAAATCGACAAAAATCATGAACATAGGAAATGACTCTAATGGTTGTTTCCCAAAGTTACATGACAATACGACTTCATATGGGAAAGAAATAAATATTCTACGATCCTCCGATGCGTAGAATGCGGGTTGTTACAGCCCTACTCAGAATAAAGGCAAAACGTCTGGAGTCTTCGCTATGACATCATCCACTCCTCCTTACAATGATGACTCTAAGGGTATGCTTCTAAGTGCTTTTACTTTATTTTCTCATCCTATTTGCGTTCTGTTTGACATTGGTGCTTCACATAGTTTTATTTCTATGGACCTTTGTGATGAATTCAAAGAAATTTTAAAACCCACATTAGCGCCTGAATCGTTGTGTGTATCAAATCCTATTGGAGGTCCTGCCCATCTTGACATGATTTGTAAGAACTGGAACTCTTTTACAAACGACATTACTTCATCAGTGATTTTTGTGTGCTTGGATTTAAGTCCTTCGATATCCTTCTTGGAGGTGATTGGTTGAGGAAGTACGATGTGAGAATCTCATGTAGAGCCAGAACTGCGAATTTAATTGATGAAGACGGTAATTCTTTGGAAATTGTATGTCACATGCCTCAAGAGTATGCAAGTATCTTTGTCTTCTCACTTGATTCTTACGATGATCTTAATTCTACTCCAATTGTCCAACATTACCCCGATGTATTTGGAGAAATAACAAGCCTTCCTCCCAAACGAGAAATTGAATTCCGTATAGACCTGGTCGCAGGAGCACGTCCCGTAGTTCTTCCTCCTCGAAGAATGGAAACAAAGGAAAAAGCTGAATTGAAAGAACAAGTCGAAGATTTACTCTTGAAAGGCCTCATTAGACCAAGCTATTCCGAATGGGGAGCAACTGTGGTATTTTTGACTAAATCGGATGGATCGCTAAGGATGTGTGTCGATTATTGAGAATTAAATAAGCTTACCTTGAAGAATAGATACCCAATGCCTCGAATCAACGATATGTTTGACCAGCTCTATGAAGCCAAAGTTTTCTCCTAAATCAATCTTGCCACTGGTTTTCATCAGCTTAGAGTAGCTGAGGAAAGCATTCCTAAGACTGTCATTCGAACAGAGAATGGTTTCTACGAGTGGTTTGTTATGTCATTTGGCCTGACTGATGCTCCTGCCTAATTTGTCGATCTAATGAATCATGTTTTTCGTGACGTCCTCAACAAGTTTGTCCTTGTATTTGTCGATGATATCCTGGTCTTCTCAAAATCCAAAAAGGAGCATAGGGCTCACTTCGAGTATGTACTTGGAACCTTAAGGGACCACCAATTGAAAACCAAATTTGAATAGTGCCATTTCTGGCAGCAAGAAGTTCGTTATCTTGGTCATATAGTTTCTGAAGATGGAATATCGGTTGATCCAGCCAAGATCGCTGTGATCAATGATTGGAGCGAACCTAAGAATCCAACTGAAGTTCGTAGTTTCTTAGGCCTCGCAGGATACTATCGAAGATTTATTGAGAATATTGCCTGCATTACCGCGCCTTTGACTGCTTTGACCCTGAAGAACGCTAAGTTTGTTTGGATCAATAAGTGTAAAGCGACATTTGCAGAGTTGAAGTAAAAGCTTACTTCCGCACCTGTCCTTACTGTCCCTAATGGAAGTGAAGGATTCACAGTCTATACTGATGCTTGTAAGGAAGAATTAGGAGCCATTCTAATGCAGAACGGAAGGGTAATCGCATATGCTAGTCGACAACTTAAAAACCATGAAGCAAATTATGCTGCCCCTGATCTAGAGCTACTTGCGGTAGTATTCACTTTGAAATTATGGAGACATCATCTTCTGGGAACCAAGTTCGAACTATTTACTGACCACCAATCTCTAAAGTATATTTTCTCCCAGAAAGATCTGAATCAACGACAAGTTAGATGGCTTGAATTTCTCGCTACTTATGACCTTGACATCAACTACACTCCAGGAAAAGTAAATGTATTGGCTGAGCACTGAGTCGAAAGAAAGCCATGCTGAATCAAATTTCAGTTTCATTATGTAACGACCAGAATTTCCGTGCCCTTTGAGTCGACTAATAACACCACACGCCCAACCCAAATTGCACAGAAATACGAATCATTATTAGAAAGAAGTTAGAGGATGAGCAATAGAAAGAAATATTAGAATAGAAGAAAACGAAGATCACAAACTCATAATGGAACGAATAAAATATATTAAATAACATAAACTTTGAAATACAAGTCTGTAATTGTATCTATACATACCGTCATCAGAGCACAACGGTTATTCCTGGAATAGTTATAACACCTATTTCCAGATACAAACATGGTACACAGCGGAATATATAATAGTCTATAGCTAACTGGTGAAGCCTCCTGCTTCAACTCCTCCAAGTGAATCTGTGAAATCCCGACTACTTGACTTCCCGTACAAATTTGGGTACCTAAGAGTTTAGGGAAAACAAACAAAATAAACTCTGGGCCAGTCATGGGACTGGTGTGAGTAAACTCCAACCATTTGTTTAACTTTAAAAAAAACCTTTCAAAAGAAAAGATAATCGTAAGACCTATCCACACATAAACACGGATAGTTTTTACCTTACGATAACCCAAAACATTTTGATATCAAAATCTGGTGATATTATGATAGTGTCTACCACAAATAAATAGAATCTAGTGGAACGCTTGCATCTCACGCTCCATATATAATATAAAATCACAAACCGCAGGGTGCTTATTGGAGATTGGATCTCCAACATGACAAGATATGGGATCATCTGCCGATAGTGTATTTCTAGAGGCGAATACACCGGGTTCAACAAGAACGTCATGCAACCCGGCCCTCACATGACCGACCACTCATTTCGCTTGAGTGTATTGAATGTATATCACCAACGGTTGGGATCAGCAACCGTTTCCCGAAAGGAACAGCATCGATAGATTAATGAGGCAAACGCAATTTCTCTATATAGGTGACCATACATCCTAATGGGAGCGACCCACATAGCCATGCTGCCTGCCCGATTTTTGTCAATCCCCGGTTGTGAGGCTTGAGGTTTGAATTAACAGAACAGCCCTTGTATTTTTCTCCATCTTCATAATCTCTTCAACATAAGTTTTTTCGTAACGCTTATGCCAATACGGAGTGGTTTTCAAATATTAAATCTGATCCCGGTCTCTCCATGTTGACAACGAAGGTATAAAATAAACCAAAACTTTGATAGTCGGTGATTTAACTATCAAAGACCATCCATACAATCAACAGTCCTATTTCCAATTGGAAATTCCACCGATCAAGCATCAAACAACACTGGGCCCCTTTAAATCAATTATTATTATTTCAAATTCCTGTTTCCCTATCTTTTGTATCCTTTTGAAGCTCGATTTCCCTCTCGATTCTTTGAAAAACATTTCCAATAAGTAATTTCTTTATTCGAGAAAATATCTCTTTTCCCCATTTAGAAAAACCATTTCTATATATATTAGCGAATCCTTATTTTCTATATTCAGAAAATATGTCGCATTAATATTGAAAATATTCCCCAATTCTCTTTCTTAATTCCTCATTGACCAATTCATTTCATTTTCTATACATAGGAAATATCTCTCATTTTATTGGGAAAAACATTTCAAATTCTTTTAAATTAACGCGATGTTATAAACATCATTATTATAACTTAAAACATTAACCAATTATTAACTAAGCAGAATGTTAACCAATCTTCATTGTCGAACCTTAACCATTTCTCCATCGATCATGAAGTCAATCAAGTTGGGGTATAATTACCTCTCAGACCTTAATTGAACAACATTCTCAACTTTGAAATAGTCAAAGCTCACCATTTCAAACAAATCATCGCTTACGCGACCCTCGGATTCAATCTAAGAACACACTTCTTTTACAGAAAAATATTGATTATAACGGTAGCGTTGTAATCGCTGATTCCAAATATTTGATTTATAAAACATTACTTTCAATGACAGCGTTACAATTGCTGTTTAGCTTTTATTATAATAGCAAGATTAAAATCGCTGTTAAAACGTTTGTGATAATAGCAGCATTATAATCGCTGTTTAGATTTACCAAAAACATATATTATGACAACAGCGCTATAATCGCTGTTTAGATTTACGAAACAAATATCATAACAACAGCGCTATAATCGATGTTTTAAATAAAGTACCGTGTGCGACGCACACGCCCCCATTATTCATTTATAAACTCTATTTATTTTAAACAATTCAAGTTTTCCTTTAAATGTATTTACAAGATATACGTTCTTTAACTTCTGAAATTTACTCAATTTAATTTCTATAAATCCCCTTTGTATATATTTTATTGCAAACTTCTTGCTTTAAGCTATTATTCTTTTTAACCATAAATGTATTTCTTTTATACATATAATCAAATCAGTTTGATTTCTACTTAAAAATAATATCTTAACCCATTCTACTTATAACTCCTATTCAGAATTTTTCCATACTAATCTCATTCTTTTATTCTAAGCATTAAAAACCTTTCTTTAAACTTTCCTCTATAATTTGCTAAATTCAAATTCATTTCCAAATCTTGGTTTCAAAATCAATATTCACTTTCCAATATACGTTCATATTTGAACTTATCTTTTAATTTATCCAATGATTAACAATCCACTTAATTTATATTTTTATTTATAACATTTTCTTGATTTATCCAATTTGAACAGATTTCTATTTTCAACTCAATTCAAAAGAAATTGTTTTTAATTTGGAAATAAACTCTGTTTTTAAATTCTAATTTCCTTTTTCACATTTGATGATATTTTACGGTATCTAAAATACCAGGTTCTTAGGGCCAGGGTAAACCAAACACACATATTCAACCATGGATTATATAGCATAGCATATATCACAATCAAATAAAAAAAGTAAATAAATTGTTGAGGAACCCAGTTGGATCCCTCCAACCTGTTTCCCTGCATCCACAGATGTTAATCAGCATCAAAAATATTATTCCACATCACTATGAAATATCAAACTAATAATCGATCAACGATGTAGTCCTATCAACCAATTTTATCAACTATTCAACCAAGCAACCATCACACAGTATAAAAATTATTATAAATAAAATTTAAAATTTCGTTTATATGAAAATGTAAACGAAGCAGAGTTAGTGATTTACTCACATTGTTTTGCAAATGATAGTTTTTCTTTTGTTTCGTTTTAAAATCAAACAGATGTTTAATTTTATTACGAAATTCCAGTAGTTTCGTTTTTCAGCCACATTAGCTCCACAACGTAGGTCTCATCGTCACGATCCCAACATGACCGATTTCATCCAACTCTGTTCACACATGACCAAGTTATAAACATTTAAATATTAACTTTGATTCAAAATAATTATAGTTAACTTATTTCCTAATAGTTTTATATTAATTTTTAATTAACATGTGATTAATCCTTTATACCCGAGTCTTGAAAGTGCAATATATTTTCCAGGCATGCGTTCCCATTTTCTTCCGTTCATGCACTGTAGCTTCAAGCTTCTTAATCACGCATGTAGGTTCTAATACCAGTGTTCATGCACCTCCAAGGTGGCCGAGATCCTTCCACTATTGCTCCTCTTTTGATTTACGATCTAACAAGCCAAAATCCTTTCTTCCCAAACCACTACCTTCAATTACTGTTTTGCTTTCCCCTTCTTTTATATTTTTTTTTCATTTCAAATCCATATATAGTTCTCTTTCCTCTTATAACATGCGTGTGTCCCCCATTTTCATGGCCTGCTCCATCCCAGTTCATGATACCGTTCCTCCCATTCTCGTCTGTCTTCACATCAATCCACAACAAAAGCACAGTGCGAACATTTTCACAACCAAACCCCTTCCAGAACTTTCTAACTCGCACATCTGAACCTTGCACCGGCGCCGAAAGGATCTCCAACTCCCTCTAGCTCCGGCAGCTTCAACCCAAATCTCACGCTGGTGTAAATTTCCAATGCTAGTTTTGTATTTCGTTTTCTCTCTCTACAGGTTTGCAAAAATGAGGAGAACGACCTTGCATTTATATAGGGTGAGTGTCTTGGGAGCCACGGTGTTCAAATATCTTGGAAGCCATGGAAATTAGGAAAACGTAGGATTAGGATAGGTCTGAGATGAATTTAATTTGCATGTGATTTTTATATTCGTTCATTAATGTTTGGTCAAAGAATTCGGCTGTAGCTGGCAAGGTTTTATTTTCTTCTACTTCATACATGTGCAAAAGATTTGATACAAATGGTTTGATACTCTATATATATACACAGTACACTGCTTATATTCAGATTGGCCAAGATTTTTCTCAGTAGTCATGTGCTGTGCGGAGATTATGTTTTGGTTTTACAAAGGGGTTAGAAGATCATGGTAATAAATTTGTTTGCAGGTTTCCTTTGAACCCGATAAGACAAGAACAGATGCATACCCTTTCTTTTTATATTTTATTTTACATGTCGGCAGTAAGACCGATATGTACACCTGGCCAATTTTTCAAAGATTTGATATGGTCAGATTTTTGCAAGATTTTTTCTTTCTTTGTTTTGTCAAATTCAACCGAACTGTTTAACTAAAGCTGCAAATATTGTTGAGATTTGATAAGGAAACATAAGATTACTGTAGACAGTAATAGATAGAGATTTGCACAGAGATTTCTTTAGCCTCGAAGTCTGATTGAATTCTTTTGTTCAAGGATAAGGTTTTTCACAAATGTATGTTTAGATTTGCAAGTATAATGAATGATTTATTCCTAGATTTGAATATGATGTAGTGGGATTTACTTTTGTTTTGTGTACCATGTTATATAAAATTTTATTCACGGTCTAGATGCTATTGACAGAAATAAAAGTGTGATCATATCAAGTAATGTATCATGATTTCAAAAATATAATAATATCGATAGTTTAACTTACAATATTAAAACCCAAAATATTGATATAGGGTGCAAAATACTCCAAATAAAAAGTTGCATATTTAATTAATTAAAAATTACAGGAAAATTCTAAAAATTAAATTATAACTACGCCTCAAAAGAATCTTGTCCAAATTCGTAACCAATCTCTAGTTATATTAAATAAACCGATATGGCTTATACACGACTCTTTAGCGACTATTTCTAAATTTGATTTGGACATATCTTTTTATTTCCGCTATGAAATCCGGATTTTTCACATTCGTTGTAAAGATATTTTCAAACAGATTCAAATATTTCTTGTTTCACTAAAATCCGATTTATTTTGAATCCCGTATATTAAAAAAAAAATTTGAAATCGAATTTTCAAACTACCACGCCATTTTGAACTCGTTTTAATTAGATTATAAATTATATGTTTAAATATCGTTTTATTAAATAAATTCCTATATATATTCCTATATAAAATTCAAATAAAGTATTTAAAATAAATTAAATATTCAGAATTCAACGACTGAAAATCCGGGTCGTTACACATTACCCCTTATGGATCGCATTGCAGCCAAGCAGGATGATGACAGGATAATTAGACTAATCAAGGAGAATGTTCGGAACAGAGGAGTAGGTGACCATAGTAAGATGGATGCCCAAATTGACAATAAAGGAATCCTACGGATTAGATAGAATATGCATTCCAAATGTTGATGGCCTAAGACAGGAAGTATTGAGAGAGTGTCACCAATCCAAACTCTCTATTCATCCAGGTGTAAACAAGATGTTCCAGAATATGAAGAAGATATTTTGGTGGAGAGGTATGAAGCGATATGTTTCTCGTTACATTAGTAGATGTCTTACTTGCCAACAAATTAAAACTAATCATCAAAGAGTAGCGGGATTATTGTAACCTCTATAAATTCCTAGTTGGAAATGGAATCAAATTTCTATGGATTTTATCGACGGCCTTCCTAAGACGAGAAAAGGAAACGATAGTATTTGGGAAATTGTTAACCGGTTGATCAAGTCCGCGCATTTCCTTTCTGTTAAAGCTAGTCGTACTGCTGCAAGCCTAGCCGAACTGTATATGAGGGAAATCATTAGATTATACGGCATTCCTTGTAGTATCGTCTGTGATCAAGATCCTATTTTCACGATGTAATAACCCGGAAATCCGAGCCAGTTTAAAAATTTTATTTTGGCAATTTTAGCGAGTTTTGATTATTTAAAATGAATATTTTAAATAAAAACAACGAGAAATTTATTTTGAATAGAATTCGAACATATATATTTATGTAGCTCAACGTTGGAATATAAATATTTATTTATATTTATAAAAGGAATTGAAAATGGCGCGGTAGTTCGATAATTCGATTTCAAAATTCAAATGAATGTATCGGGTGCAAAATAAACCGGATTTTAGTGAAACCAAAAATATTAGAATCTAATTGAGAATATCTTTCTAACGAATCCGGGAAATCAAAATTTCATAGCGGGAATCAAAAGTTACGTCCAATTGAAAATTTAGAATAGTCGCTATGGAATTTCGGCCCTTGAAAATGGCCATTTTGCAAACGACCTCGGATTTCGACGAAACCACTTTTTTTGGATCCGCGATGTGAAATTATGGCTAGGTTTCAAATTTCATAATTTTTCGAATCAATATGTGAGCGTGGCAAAGGAAAACGTGTTTGACAAGTTTCAGTTGATTTTAATCGACTGGAAAATGGTCATTTTTCAAACGGTCTCAGAATTTGACGAAATTAGTTTTGTTGGGACCGTATCGTCAATACGAAGCTAGAAATAATTTTTCTGTAAATTTTATAGTTAGTATGTGGCCCGGTAAATCGAAATGTGCATTAAAATTGAATATATAGATTTTAATTTTAATTTAAACGAAAACAGATCATAACGATCGAATTGGCCTCCATGACATATCCCATTGTGTTCGGAATGGGGGTAATAAGCTAGGGACGACAGTCGGTGGGTTCGATTTTGAATTCGAAATAAAAAGTTGCTTTATAAAATAAATTAAATAAAAATAATATATAAATTTTCATTAAAAACCCTCAAGCCCTTCCTCCTTCCCCGTCACAATTCAGAAGTAAAAAAAAACGATCGTTGACATCGCGCCCCCCCCCCTCAACGGCGTCGCCGTCCGCCACAACCGCCCCCCGCCCCCCCCCCCCCCCCCCCCACCTCCGATCTTCCTCTCTCCTCCCTCCTCCTCCCCCACGCCACCTTCTCCTTCCCTCCCTTCTTCCAAAACCGAACACGAGCCCAATCCCCTCAGCCCCAAACCCTCGAACACCGCAAATTCGGCAGCGCCCCGCATAAGCACCTCCGGCGCCCACCACTGGCCCCCTCCGACGAACACTGCCGCCCCTCAGACCCTCCAAGACCGCCTTGCTCCCTCTTTGTTCGATAAAAAGTGAGTTTTTACATTATTTATTTAAATTCTTTTCAGTTTGTATGATAACCAAAAAAAATAGATCCTAAACGTAGGTAGAGATTAGAGAAAAACATTTGAATTTTATATGTATGGTTTGAAAATAAAGTTTTGATTTTTATATATGATAAGTGTCATAAAAGATGTGGTTTTTCATAACACAAAGATGTGGTTTTTCATAACACAAAGATATGATTTTTACGTAGTTAAAAATATAAATTTTATTTTGAAAGTTTCGGTATAAAGGTTAGATTTTTATTTGTTTAAAAAGATTTGATTTTTAAAAATTATCAAGGTATGATTTTTATTGTTTGAAATATAATATAAAAATACAATTTTGATATATGTAAAGGAGGTATAAAAATCGAATTTTTATCATATAAGGAAAGGTATAGGATTTTTATACAGATGGAAGCGTAGTAAAAATTGGATCTTTCATATGTAGGAAGCGAAGAAAGTTTGAAATGAGATTTTTACTTGTTCGAATAGCAAATAAAAATATGATTTTTATAATATAGAAAGGTTAAAAATATAATTTTTATACTAGTGGCATATTAAAAATATGATTTTTACTTAGGTAGAGTATTAAAAATATGGTTTTTATTAAAGTAGAAATATAAAAATATAATTTTTATATAGTTATGATAATAAAAATTCAATCTTTATATAAGAAGTAGAAATATAAAAATCTAATTTTTATATAGAAAGAAGCGTTGTAAATATGTGAAGTAAAATAAAAATCTGAACTTTATTTTTATCGTGAAGTAGAGACAATATAAAAATGTGATTTTTATATACATAGCAACAATATAAAAATGTGATTTTATATATGTAGTGAATACGGGCAACGAAAGTGATGAAGGGCGAGCACGGTGAAGATGTTCTACATAAGAAGAGTCATGGCGTTGGTTTAGCTAGAAAGTGAGAACTTCTCACTTTTGATTTTATTTTCTAGTTATATAAATATATACTAGGATGCAGACGGTGTTTAGTAGCACCCGACACCCGTCGTCCACAGACCATGGACGGCTTGTATGCTTGTTTGTATGATTTTGATGTGTAGTTGATTGTGTGTTGTGATGTGAAATGACATAAAATATTTGTATAGTTAAAAATATTTTATAGTTAAAAATAGAATTTTAACGTATATATGAAATGAAATAAAAATAAACAAATCGGACGATTTGTTTATATACACACATTTGACTGATATTGATTGGGACGATAAATTTTAGACATCGCCCAACTGCACAAATAAAATCTGTGTTTGATTGTTTGAAAACCCCACATGGGTATTGGGGTGATATATGACATACACTAATCCCAATAGTAAGTTGTATGTCGATCGATTGATTGACAGACTGTTATAAGCATTAAATATTTATATTCGATGCTTATACAGTGTAGAATGCACTTTGGATGATGGTTGATTATTCATCGTTGTTATTGCATACATGTGTTGTAGAAAATCCATATAATTAACATTATATGGTAATTGATTGGGCCTCATTCCAGTTTTGAAAAAGAAAGTTTTGAAATAGAAATATTTTAAAAAGAAATATTTGAAATAGAGATATTTGAAATAGAATATTTGAAAATAGAAATATATGAAGCCGTGTTGATTAGATTGACGCCATTTTGACGTGAACGATATTTATATCGATTTTATTCATTTTATAATGAATATCGAAAGTGATTTCAAAATCTGATATTTTGAAAAGAATTGAAATTCGAATTAAATTGAATAGAAATGAATTCGAATTGAAATTGAATATAAATGAATTCGAATTGAAATTGAATATAAATGAATTCGAATTGAAATTGAATAGAAATGAATTCGAATTAAAATTGAATCGAATTGAAAACGAACTGAAATTGAATTCAAAATCGATTTGAATTGAAATCAATTTGAAATGAATTTAAAACGAATTTATGAGGGAAAATTCAATTTTGATTTGAATTTGAAAAAGAAGTTGAAATCGTTTTGAAAATGAATTTAAAACGATTTATTAAATACGTTTCAAAAAGGGAATCGACGAAGTATATATTATATATATTATATATATAATATAATTGCCTGAATAGAACGCGCCGCGGCAGTTCGCGAATTTCGACCATTGACTTTGAACGGATATTACGGGAGATCCGACCGTCGGATTCTCCTGAAACCGGAACCGTTGGGTTCGTATCGAAAAGAGATTTCTAACGAATATTAAAAATTTGAAATCTAACGGTTGGATTTGGAATTATGTCCAAATCAAATTTGGAAAAGGTCGCTGTAAGTGAAGTTCAATGGCCGTTGGTGGAAATCGACTGTACGGGCCTAGATAAAATTATTAAAAATAGTAATAATTTGTGTAAAATCATAAGAAATGATTTGTGAAGATTTGGGATGAAAAACTCCATATTTGAAAAGATAAAAATAGATTTTTAAATAAATAAATGGGATTTGAAAAGGGTTTTAAAGTAACCAGAATTTCCAATAATTGAATTGGAATGGATTTGAATCGAAATTGTCTTCGGATTATTTCGATGTTGGATTTCGTGATTATACAGATATTGTTATGGAAATTTGAAAGATATTTATATCGTTATTTCCAATACGATATTTGTTAGTCGTAGAGTTTGATATTGAATATGAGCCGATATAATTTCTATTCAGAGCCTTGTATTTAATATCAAATGTGATTTGGGTTTGTCGTAAATGGTGTCTTCATTAACACTGTTCTTAAGCCCAGTTGAGAAAAAGATTAAATCTTTTATTTAGATTTAATGAAGGGTACCAGTTAAATAATATTTAATTGGAATTGAATTCGAATTGATTCTTGGGTTTATCGTGAACGGTGTTTTAAATAACACTCGTTCTTTAACCTGATAATTAATAGAATGTGATTTTGGGTCGTCGTGAACGGTATCTTCAATAATACTATTCTTAGACCCAACGAAGTTATGAAAATCAGAAACTAACTGGAGATTAGTTAAGTCGAATGGTTTCCTGGATTTTGATCTGATGTTGGTTTCGGCCTTCGGGGTTAATATTTAGGGAATTGCTCACTTGCTAATTTACGGTAAGGGACTGATTGAATTGTGATGTGATTTAGGGGTTTATCGTGAACCGTGTTTTAAATGACACTGATTCTTTAACCCAGTTAAAGATTAAAACTAAGTG
This sequence comes from Allium sativum, assembly GCA_030737875.1. Lineage (NCBI taxonomy): Eukaryota > Viridiplantae > Streptophyta > Magnoliopsida > Asparagales > Amaryllidaceae > Allium > Allium sativum. The sequence continues at coordinate 6,886 of JASFAX010002328.1, read as the reverse complement.
GAGTTTTAATGAATCTTTAATTAGATTGAAAAGATCGAGAATGGAGTATCACCAGTTTTGCTCCAGGCGATAGTTAAATCTTTAATTAGATTTGAACGTGAAATGGTAATTGAATTTACCGATAACACCGTGGTGTTAGATATGAAGTATTACCAGTTTTACTTCATGGGATGAATAGGTTGGGATTGAGAAATTAAAACAAATGATTACTTCGGTAAGGTTCGTTAATCCCGACTAGTTTGGATAAACCAAAATTTGGTTTGAATTGATTTTCAAAGGATGATTAAAGAATAAATTTAAAGGAAATTATCTTTGATAAAATTAATGGGAATCTTTCCCTAAGAATGTGAAATTTAGAAACTAACTGAAGGTTGGCTAAGTCGAATGGCTTCCTGGATTTTGATCTGATGTTGGTTTCGCCCTTCGGGGTTAATATTTGGGAAATCGTTCTCTTACTGATTGACGGTTAGTTACTAATGAATTGGAATGAGGCGTATGTTGTGTTTGTGTAACACTTGTTTATTATATACGCGAGTTGCTCAGAAAAACCGGGTTTATCCCATTCTGAATAGCTGAATCGACGATAAGAAATCGAAGATGAAGACGGGGGTCGAAGACCGGAGATCTTCACCTCGTTTGGATGGTAACCGAGGTCCTGATTGGGAGGCATCCTGAAATATGGATAATGAGTGGTGATCGTCCAGACGTACATGGTGATCGATGGGTTTGCGAGGTATATAGTACCTCCAGTTTCGTTCAGACCCAGAACGAACTTGCAAATGGACAGTGTGTCTGACATTGGAATTTATTCTGTGTGATTGATAGCCATCAGTTGCACGGTGTGAATTGCCTGTGTGGCATGCTAAGATGCAGTGATCAGGGCTTCTGTTGAAAAGCAAAGTCTTGTGGTGATGATCAAAGCACCACCTATGTGGCGTAGCTATATATATAACGTGTAATCGCGAGCCTCACACCCCGGTATAAACCAGAAACGGGAGAAAGGACCTCAGGAAGGGCCTGCGTTTCTTCCTATCTAGAAGTGGCGTCAGTGGTTTTACACGCCCTGACGAGTTTGACTTATGTGGTTGTTGCTGTTGCGAGGCGCCTCGGTTATATCGGTCGATCCGGGACCGATGGAGTCACTCGTTGGCTCACTTATGCCCCAAAGGGTAGAGAAACGTAGTGTTCATGCATTTTAATCCACTCCGTGTGGACCGGCCCTGACGATCCAAGGGTCGATGCGTTCTGATCCTGAGACTCGGGCTAGGCAGTCTCGAATTCGGTAAGGACTATCTTTTGCCTTGGTTCATGATGGAAATCCAATTTCCAAATACGTGATTTTGCGGTTTTAATTGTAGAACTAGTATGGTGACATGATATATGGTACCCATGCCGTCTATGATTGATACTTATGATTTGAAATTGTTTTGACACTATACACTTATAATAGTATCAAATGATTTGTTTTAAACGTACTAACCATGTTTGGCTATTATAAGGGAAAACCCTATCCCCCGGCTTGCGTTGCATTGTGTGATAGGACCTGGGTCTTATAATAGCTTCATTTTTTTTCAAAAAGCAATGCGCTGTTTTGTTATATGCACTGGTATTCTTGGGAGGAAACCCGTTCCGTGTTATACGGCGTGGTCCCTTGATATAACTGATTTGAAGTAAAGTTTTAAATAACTGTTTTAGTTCTCACATCAGTCCCATGACTGACCTGGAGTTTATTGTTTTAAGCTAAACTGTGGGTGCCCTTATTTTGACATGGACAGCTAAACTCTGGGTGCCTTAGTTCTCACACCAGTCCCATTACAAATCAGTTGATACTATTATAAGTGTATAGTGTCAAAACAATTTCGAATCATAACTATCAATCATAGACGGCATTAATGCCCTATAACACTATGTCGCCATATATAGGTATACAATCAAAATCGCACAGTCACGTATTTGGAAATTGGATTTCTGTCATGAACCAAGGAAAAAGATAGTCCTTACCGAATTCGCGACTCTCTAGCCCGAGCCACAGGATCAGAGCTCGAGTGACCCTAGGAGCGACAGGGTCGGTCCACTGATGTGGATTAAAATTCCTGAACAATACGTTTCCCCGCCCTTTGGGGCGTAAACGAGCCAACGAATGACTCCATCAGACCCGGATCGTCCGATCAAACCGAGGCGCCTCGCAACAACAACAACCACACAGGTGAAAAGTATATAAATGTCAGGGCTGGTAGGTCACTGACACCACCCTAGCTAGAAAGAAACGCATGCCCTCCCTGAGGTCCTTCCTCCCGTTTCTGGTTCATACCGGGGTGTGTGGCTCGCGAATTCACATTATACACAAAGCTACGCCACACAGGCGGGGCTTTGATCATCACCACAAGACTTTGCTTTTCAACAGAAGCCTTGATCATTTGCCACTTAGGCATGCCACACTAGCAATTCATGCCATGCGACTGATGTCCATCGATATACAACCTCTGAGCTCGTGCGTCTCAGAGAAGGGCGTTAAGCAAAAGAATAAATTCTCCGCCGCCAAACAGATGTATATTTAACAGAGATCAATCAACACAGAATAAAATCCAATGTCAGACACACAGTCCATTTACAAGTCCGTTCTGGGTCTGAACGAAACCGGAGGCACTAAATACCTCGCAAACCCATCGATCACCACGTACGTCTGGACGATCACCGCTCATTATCCATATTTCGGGATGCCTCCCAATCAGGACCTCGGTTACCATCCAAACGAGGTGAAGATCTCCGGTCTTCGACCACCGTCTTCATCTTCGAATTTCAATCATCGGTAAATTATTTGAAATGAGAATTAACTCGGCCTTTTCAAATAATTCACGTATATTTAGAATTTCAAATCAATTTATTTCAATGGTTAAATCATTCGACAACACCAATTATGTTCTTTAATGTAATTTTCACACCAAACACATTCAACCATCAAATACCACATAAATCGAGCAAATTCTGTTTGTTTCCACTCCATATTGTTTATGATATTTTATAACGATTTATCGCTATTTTTATTTATTTTAAAATAGCCAATTTATTCAAAACGACGCTTTGGGCCATAACGCGGCCGTGGTGCTGTTTTTCTTCAGATTTGATTTACACATACCTGAAAATCTAACCATTGGATCTTCACAAATTTTACATCATTTGAAAGGTCTTTTCAAAACGAATCCAATGGTTCCAATTTCGGGAAAATCCGACGGTCGGATCTCCCGGTACAGTCGTTTGAAGTTTCGATTTCAAAATATGAACTGCAGCGTCGTTATTCGATTAAATATATATATATATATATATATATATATATATATATAATCGATTTTAGCGCTGTTTTCCTTCAGATTTGAATTAAACATTCCAGACAATTCAACCTACAAAGTTGGTGCCATTGGAAAGATTATTCTAAGGCGAACCCAACGGTTGCGGTTTCGGGAAAATCCAATGGTCGGATTTCCCGCACTAGTTGTTTGAAATCACGGTTTCAAAACACGAACTGCACGGCCATGTTTCGTTTTAATTTTATTTATATTTATATATTTATATAAATATAGTTCATTCAACAATTTCAATATCGTTTTCACTTCAAATATTTCACTAACGCCTTTAAATTTTGGAAAATTTCGCCATAACCTCCTTTGTACAGGAGGGGCTGGGAAAATTCCCAAATAGCCACACGGGCGTCTCATGTCAAAAGAAAAAGCCAAGCGGCTAGCCAACATGCTCATAAAATCATCACCCAAACAAAACAGTAAATGTGTACCTATTTGTCGAGCACAAAATTTTATTCCTCTTCTCTAGCCCCTTTTGTTATAACCTGTTCAATAAATATGCATGTACATATATACACTTCTTACCACTTATCATTTTCCATTCAACTTCATATTTGGTTCCATTTGGTTTAAAAATACCATTCATTCTAATGTGGCATGCATAGGCAAAAATCATATCATTAGGTAATTGATGAATATTTCGACTCATGCATATTTATTTGAACGAGTTGCAATTTTTAACACTTCACATTTCAACGATTCATGTATATAAAAAAAAATGTGATTTTTATTGTAAAACAATTCATTTCAAAACACTATTATTTTATATAGTTTATATAGGTAATAAAAATAGGATTTTTCTGATAAAACAATTTCTTTTAAAACGAGATTATTTTACATAGTCCATATAGTTGATAAAAGGTGATTTTTATTATGAAACAATTCATTTCAAAATATGAATACCATTCAACACATTAATTTCAATTCAACGAATGAATATCGATTCAACACACGAAGATTTTCTATAGTTTCTATATATAGATAAAAATGTGATTTTTATATTTAAAACACGAATACCATTCAACACATGAATTTCTAATCAACGAATGAATATCGATTCAACACATGAAGGTTTTCTATTCAATGAATAAATATAGTTTCAGCAAATGAAAATAATTCAAACACATGAATATTATTCAAAATTTCGGCAGCATAACGGCAGGGTAGTTAAAACCGGGACCGTCCCTAGTACGGCTCCTCGCTCTACCTTAAAACCTCACGGTTTTTGACAATGGGAATCATGCATCTAGTTCGCACGCAGGCGGCATGTATATATTTATTTCATTTCCACAAACTAATCCTATGTGGTTTCAACCAAATATTTCTCAACCACAAATGGGTATTTTTCAACCACAATCAATCAATATCAACCACAAACAATCCCAAACAACCATTCGCTATCAATCAATTTTTACACCAATCACAACCAATAAATATCGTCCATGGTTTGTGGACGAGGGGCGTATGTATATATATATATATATATATATATATATATATATATATATATATATATATATAGCAATACACTTCTATTTCAACACATATATAATTTTTACAACGCATATATAACTTATACATCGAACATACAACTTATACAACGCTTATACAAGAGGTGTACAACGCTTATATAACTCATACATTGACTATATAATTTATACATCGTCATTTTCCATATCGTTTATAAATTAGAAATCTCACATTGGGATCCACTCCACCAAAAATAGCAGAAGGCTCAGAAAAATATGCGGTCTCTTCTAGAAGGTAGAAGACGTCCACACGAGTCCACTGTCTCTTGTTTCACTGGATTTCGTCAACACAGCAAAAAGATATGATTTTTCAAAGTTTGCAACGGTTTAAAGGTGTTAAAACAGCTGAAAATAAAACAAGCAGTATACCTTTCTGAAATGTTCAAAACTAGGTCACGCGATTTCGTGAAATCCGTGAATCGATATCTCGATCGGCCTATGCAGCGTCGAAGGGGAAGGAGAGTGCTTTCAGCGCGGGGGGTGCGGTGGCGTTCGATCGCCTGAGGCGGCAGCGGCGGTGGCTTGAATGCGATGACTTCTCGACGTCCGTTCTCCCAAACCACGCAATGAAAAAAATCCAAACCTTATATGGATTTGAAGATCTCTCCTAGCTCTACAAATTCTTCAACTGGAGGAGGGGCTAATTTTGCGTGGATTGATCGGAAAATGTGGGGGAAGGTTTTGAACGGTTTCCGCCTTCGATCGGGGAGAGAGAAACGAGGGATTTTTTTTTTTAAATTCTGATTGGTCGGTGGGTCTTTAAAGGGGTTTTTTGACACGACCACCAATTGAAACCCAACGACTGTCGTCCTTAGCGTTTTACCCCCATTCCGAACACAATGGGATATGTTTCGAAGGCCCATTCGAATGTTTCAGTCAGTTTTCCTTCAAATTAAAATATATTACATTCAATATTCAATTTGAACGTACATTTCAATTTGCCAGGGCCACAAACTGATTCGAAAAATTCCAGAAAAATAAATCTAGCTATGTTTGTACGATACGGTCCCAACAAAACTAGTTTCGTCGAATTCTGAGACCGTTTGCAAAAAGGCCCATTTCTGGTCGATCCAATTTAACTGTAATTGACCAAAACACGTTTTCCTTTGCCACGCTCACATATTAGCTTCAAAAATTATGAAATTTGAAACCTAGCAATAACTTCACATCCCGGATCCAACAAAAGTGGTTTCGTCGAATTCCGAGGTCGTATGCAAAATGGCCAATTTCACGGGCTATATAAATTCCATAGCGACCTTTCTGAAAATTCATTTGGCCATAACTTTTGCTTTCCGTTATGAAAATTCGATTTTTCAGATTCGTTAGAAAGGTATTCACTAACAGATTTAAAAAAATTTGGTTTCGCTAAAATCCGTTTTGTTTTGCACCCGGTACAGTCCGACAAAGTTTGAATTCAATTTTTGAAACTGCAGCGCCATTTCAGGCCTTGTTTATAATTATAATTAATTATATTCATTTTCAATTGTCGATTCAAACTCACTTTTCATTGCCATTATTTAAAATATTTATTTTAAATATTTAAAATCCATTATTTTAGCCAATTTAAAAAAATTTAATTGGTTCAGATTTTCTGGGTCGTTACAATCTCCCCCACTTAAAACTTTTCGTCCCCGAAAAGGAACAAAGTCGAAAGTGGTTTGATTATTCAACTCTACGTCCGATCTGGCTTCCATTCTCCAACTTTCCAGTTTCTGAGAATTTTCAAACTCTTCAAAAATTTGGCTAACACCCGGAATTTTCGAAAAATTTCGCCATAACCTTCTTTGTACGGGGAGAGGTTTGGAAATTTATTGGGCCGTATTAGGTACCCAATAAATCCTAATAAGCATACACATATTTATAATGATATATTCTGGTGTTTACAGGGGAGCGTGTACTGATAATAACTCAAGAGAATAAATTCTCATCACCCTGTCCCGTGTGGGGAATAAATAGTCCATGTGCTGTATCTAATAACTAGAGAGACGTGATTATTGTCAA
>JASFAX010002327.1:0-46396 GCA_030737875.1 Allium sativum | reverse complement strand
TACGAAGGAGTTTATCAACGATTTTTGTCAAATCAGTACACATATAAACCAAATCTTCATATGAGAAGCTTTCAGTTTCATTGTCTGTTGAGTCTCTATCGTCTGATCTACTTGAATTTTCATATGTTTCTTCTTCCGAGCACAGATCCGAATCTGAGTTGATCTTTTTGGGTTTTGAGTTGTTGCTGTCAATTTTTCCATACCTCGTATTGAGAGTATTCCATATTTCCTGCGCAGTTAAACAATGGGAGATAAGGCCATACTGAACATCATCAATATGGGAATATAAGATATGTGTAGCATGATTATTAAAACATTTATCTTCCTTATCATAACCGTTAATAACAACATCCCAACATTTAAAATTAATAGATTTTAAAAAGGATTGCATTTCGGACTTCCAATTTGAAAAATCTTAACCATTAAAAATAGATGGAATGCGACTGGACTAACTCTCTAAGGAAAGACAACTAGAATGACCCATGACTCTAGAGTTAAAGAAATAACCTGCTCCGATACCACTTGTTGGATCTAGATTTACCCTAGAGGGGGGTGAATAGGGTTTATTGCAAATTATCGCAGAGTTCAAATATCACGGGATATTAAAACATTCACAGATCATAAAATATAGCAGAAATAGAAATGCAGAAAAGTAAATGACACAAGATATGCCCAGCTTCGGCAAAATCCTGCCTACTGCTGCATTCCTAAGGTTTCTACTAGATGATAGAACATATCCCGCATACAAGACCATGTACACTTGCGAACCCCTCGCTCCTATTCTAACTCTACGCTCAAAACTCTAGACTAGTCTAAATCCCCTATACTAGATTTCCCTAGTTTTACAGACGCTAGTAAACTGCCAGTTAACACCCTAAGTGGATTCCCCTAGAATTTTACAGACTCTAGAAAACTGTTTGAATGATTACAAAAGAAATAAATAATAAAAACAATAAAATCCCCTTTGTCTAAAGTAATATATGCCTGCCACTTTGCTTTGTCAAAAAAAAAAAAAAACTTGCTCTCTTCTTTGTTGATGGTGGCTGAGAAAATAAAGTGGGGTTTTGCCCCAAATCAATTCGACTTCGATTGAAAAAAAATAATTCTCTGATGATCTTTAACGTTGTTCTTCGTCGATGATTTGGATGAGGTTGCGATCGAAAACAAAGTGAGTAGTACTGATTTGAACTTGTTTTCTTTTTGAGTTGTTGTTTTGGTTTTTCAGTTGCACTAATGCCTGTGATGAAGTGGTGATTAAATAGGATTATAGAATCCTATTAATGCTCTGATTTCGACTAGTGACTTGGCTTTGATTTTGTGTTGCACCTTTTGAATGCTCTGTAAATTACCTTCTTTGTTGCCAAGTTTGAATTTGAGTGATTTAAAAACTTTGCCGTGAATAACTTGTTGATTGCTGGAAATACATTGAACCTTAACAGAAGAATTCCTCACTGATTGTGTATTTGTGGAAATGTTTGACAACATGTTTCCTGAAAATTAAAAACTGACATGAACATCTCAGGAAATATTTCAAAGACCTTGCCAAATATGTCTCTCTGAATTCTTGAAAAAAACATTTTGCTTGATTGATGCTACCGAAACCATCGCCAAAAATGTTTTTTCTAAAAAGTTTTCTTGCCTAGTACCATACTGGAAAAAAAACTTGTTTCCAGGAAATTTACAACTTGCCATAAATAGTCAATTGAATGCTTTGCTGGAAAGATGTAATTACTTGCCAAAAAATGTTGTTCACTGATTGAGTACTTTCCACAATATTTATTCATTTCTGAAAAAACAATTGTATATGATTTAGGAAATCATTCAATTGTTTTTCTTGGCCCCGAATAAAATCCTTAAATGCATGAAATATTAAAGAGTGTTCAATTTGATTTTTGTCAATTCTGGAAACATAAAAAATGTTTTCTTGCAAAAGGTATCTTTGTCCAGAACATGTGTGCTCTTGTGTGATTTAGACAATCATTTAAAAACTGTATTTTGCCATAAAGACTTGAATTGTGGTTTTATGGAAACTGATTTGTTGTGCATGATTTGTCCTGCCTTTGATCACTCTTCTTCACCATTGTTATCCATATTCATGTGTTGCACCACATGCAAAAACAGTATTCACATGCATTGAAGTTGCTCCATGTTCATGCAACTTGTTCACTTAAAAAAAATTACCGTGTCGGGTTGAATGTGTACACAGGCCTTGACATTGTTCTTTGTCAATGTGAATGCGCACTTGCCGAAAATAAACTTTCTGCCATGCTTCTGAAAAACTGAAAACATTTTTGAAAATGTTCTTGTCCAAAAACTGTGCATGTTGATGAACTGAATTGCCTTTTTATATTTTTCCAAAAATGAGACATTAAAGTTAAAAAGAAACTTCCCTTGTATACTTTCTGAATTGCTCGTACACATATTTGTGTAAACCTTCCATGTTTTTCACTGGTCCATTATTTTGTACTTGCTTGACCATACTTGATCATACTGGTTCATGTTGACATGAGGTATCACCCTAACATGATGTTGCATGCATGCTTGTTGGCTTATCCCCTGCTTGTATGTTCCTACAAAATAAAAATGTTTTCTAAGTTAGATTCTGCATGTGCTAGATTTTTCAAACTAGGAAACTGCCTTTTGATTGTGTATTATTGCACCGTGCAATTATGAATACATGCATGATAAAAAAATGTTTTATCCGAATCTTTTCTTGTCAAATTTTACATTTGCCAAGATTGCAAGCTTAATCTCTTTCCTTATTTTGAACCTGTGACTTTTCTTTTCAAATTTCAAAAGAGATTCCTCCTTTTTTTACCCATTTGAACATGAAAAGAATTCTTTGTTGCTCCACTGAACCTCTGCAAGTATATTTTCATCAAATTAGTTCACTTGAGCCTTGTATGTTGATGCATGTTGTACACTATTGCTTTTGGCCTTTTTTTAAACATCTTGCTTGAAATGAAGATTGCTTTGTAGTTGCCAAATTTTCACATGTTCAAAAAGAAAAAAAATTGAAACATGCCCTTTTTCACTGTAACAACCCGTATTTTTCGATAACATGTTTAAACGAGAATCAAGGCAGAATTAAATTTTAAATTCTGAATCAAGTAAAACGGGCTATGCCATTGCGTTCGTCTCGGAAAAATACGCGAAATAGAGTCCGAGTTTTCGAAAATCGGAGTCCGTATGACCCGGTTAAGGCCCAAAGAAGTTTTCGGGAAATTCGAATTTCGGAAACAGTTTTGGAAATCAGATCTGGGGCCAGGCGGGAAGTTTCCCGCCTAGGCCATGTCGACAGGGCTGTCGACAGGCCTGTCGACTTGGGCCCAGACTAAGTCGACAGCCCTGTCGACTTGCCTGTCGACAGGGGGTGGCCGGGGCAAGCTGCCTGGTGCACCTGTTTGTCTCACCTGGTCTTGTTCTTGGGCTGGTTCTGGAAGCTTCCGAGATCCGATGGTCCTAATCTATCCTAGGGTTAATCTAAGGGCCAAAAACTATCCTAATCTCTATAAAAAGACCCTAAACCTAACCTAAATATCCCTAAAAATCAAACCTAGCAACTAAGTGCTGCCAAAATCAATCTTGATCATGGCCTCCATCTCAAATCCCTAGAGCCTATGCACTCAAATCAAGTTCAAATCAAAAGGTGCAAGCTTGCTACACCAAATCAAGGCCAAATCAACGTTGCTATGCGAGTTTCATGACGGATCTTCATCAAAGGAGCCACCTTTCTTCGCCAAAACGATGCATGCACCTAGTCCTCTTGCCATGCTAGGTAAGTTCTAGCTACTTTTGGATTAAAACGGTATTTTTAATGTTGACATGGGATAAAATGAGATAAAGCATAAGTATGCATGTATGTGCACCTAACTTTGTCCCTTTTCTATGATCTATGACCTTAGACTAAGATGTAGCAACTTAATCATGTCACTCATGTTATGTTTAGCCTAGTTTATCTTGCAAGTTTGGATCTTTGTGTATGGTAGATTTGCATGAACCTTTGGGAACCATTTGACTTGTGAAACATAGGCAAATACTTGACCTTGGGGCTTATGCATGCGTATGAACACAAACCCCTTATGTTTCATGCATGTTTGTGGCAAAACTTCCTTATGATATTATGCAAGTTTGTGGCCAAATCCTTTATGAGATTGTGCATGCTCGTGGCCAATCCCCTCTTTTAAGTTGTGCATGTTTATGGCTAAACCCTTTTTGATAATATGCATGTTTGTGGCCAAATTACCTTATGACACTATGCATGTTTATGGCCAATCTCTTTATGATGTTATGCATGTGGAAGCCAAGCCCTTTTTGGCATCATGCATGTTTTGAGACCAATATGTGACATAGTATCCTTACTATGTTGACTCGCTTTGCTTGCGTTGGGAAAACACGATTTTGGGTAGTTAGATAAACATGAACATGTCGCAAAATCTTAACTTGAATATGACATGTGTTTATACTTGAAAATATGACTTGAAAGATAACATGGAAGATGACATGTAAGTATGCATAAAAACATGAGCTTGGGAATTTACCTATTAAGTTAGGTCTACCCTTTGGGAATTTACCTATTAAGTTAGGTCTACCCAAATGCTTGAAAACTTGTAACATGTTTTGGAAACATGATGAACTTAGATAATATAAGTGTGGCCAACTCGAGGTTGGGTTGAGTTTGCAACGTAAAACTACCCGGAACCGACCGGCCTAACTAGTAGTTGCAAACAATAGGACCCAATGTGAGAAGTTGGTCATGTCGCGCTCAAGACCCGAGGTTAGACTAGGTTGTGGTGTAAATCTACCCGGACCCGCCCGGCTTAACTAGTAACCACAACAAGGTCTAATGTGAGAGGTTGAGGGTGCATTAATTAAATTAATGCCACATAATAGGGTTAAGTTAATTTGATTAATGAGGCTTAACCAAATATGATATGGACAAATGGGTTAAGTAATTTGATTAGGCTAATGATACTTAACAAAACATGATAAGCTTGGGTAGGTTAAGTAACTTGATTTGCCTAATGACACTTGACCATTTTTTTTATACGACTAGTGGACGGGATTAAGTTAACCAACACTTAATCGATCCAACACGATAACGTGATAAGGTTAAGTAAATTTTCTTAATGACACTTAACTGTATAATACAGTTAATGGATGGGGTTAAGATTAGGCTTAACTAATCTAAACATGGTAATCGGATGGGGTTAAGTTAGCCTAGACTTAATTAATCTAACTTGGTAATTTAATGGGGTTAAGTTAAACACTTAACTAATTTAACACGATGATTTGATGAGGTTAAGTGACCTATACTTAACCAATCTAACTCGTTAATTTGATGAGGTTAAGTGAATCTATACTTAACCAATCTAACGTGAAAACATGATAAGGCTAAGTCACGAATCACTTGAATACGCTTGACCGATATGATGACAAGGTCAAGTTAATTTATATAATTAACCAATCTAAAATGATAATTAGACGAGGTTAAGTCATGAATTCCTTGATATACTTAACCAACTTGACACATGGTCTGTAGGGTTAAGTCTTGGACTTGGATACTTAGCCAGTTTCGACATGTTTTGTAGACGGGTTAAGTTGTGAACTTAAGTGACACTTAACCCATTAGATAAACCCTAATTCGGAGGATTAGGTAAATAACCATAGTTAATAAGGATAATGGAAATAAGGCTAAGTGGTAAACCTTAGTTAAGGGAAACTAAGTAATAATTCTTAGTCAAGGAAATTTGGACCACCTCTTAGATAGATGAGTAACCCGATACGGTAGGTCATCGTTTAAGTATACGTGTAGGAGCAGGCTATCTGATTTAGATAAAGGCTCCAGCGAACTGGGTAACGAAGCAGCGACTTCGGGGAACGTGAGGATATTCTTGGTATCCCTCTGTGATGTCGCAGATGATCATCCTGGGCTCACAAGAGGTTAAGGTCTGCGTTAGAAGAACCAAGAGTATGCCTTGGTTGCTATACGAGCGACCTAAAGACTGGGATGGATAGCAGTGAGTCAACGAATACATGATAGTGCCCTAGATAGCAAGTTCGTCGATCATCTACCATCTTGAGTCAAGCGTGTACGTACGGAAAGGCAGGGAACACCCAACAGACCATAATTTGCTATCTAATTATGGGTGAGGTAGGCCGTAGGATGTGGCCTGGCCGGAGTGTAGTTCTCATGCAAGATTTTCTCTTGTGTTGCCTTTCACTAGTTGAGGGAAGGGTCTCGTGGGACCATAGCCACGTGTAGAAAAGCAGACCTTAGTATCTGCATCGACAGATAAATCTAAAGCTCCCGACCGAGTCCTGTATTTCTTGTTTTGCCCTGTGACAGGACTCGGATGGCACGATGTGATACATGTGCATACAGTTATAGAAAAACGATTCACGATGAATGCGTGGGAAAAAGGGCGCGGTTGAGGGTTAGCGTAATCCCTAGTGGCCTAGGTGGTTTGACCCAAATCGAAATACGAAAGCGTGCAATAGGTAAGCGTAATCCCTAGTAGAGCTAGGTGGCATAAGTCCTAGTAGTTCAAACAATGATTCATATGGAAGAGCCTAGCTAGAACAAGGGTGACAGTCCAAACGATTTCAAGGATAATACGACATGAGGAAGCCCGTACGAGGTACGGCAAAGGACTGAACTTATATACATGGAAAGAAACATATGATTTAAGTAACCTATATATGCGATATTAGGTTGACATGGACCATTACACGACTTTGAGCACGGGACATTCATGGTTAACACATGACGCGGGTAGGGATACTAGTACGAGAGGTGCAGAGCAAATATACATGTTAGAACTAGGAAGAATATACATAATAGATATCGTGGGATGTTAGACGGGGTAGATACCTTGGGATAATGTACTCGATAGAAATCTGACAATGTGATACCTTGACTTATCAAAACACCGTAGTTTATCATGATACCTTAATTTACCTTGCCGCAGTAGTTCAACCGGCTACCTTGGTTTATCTATCTTGTAGTTATCCTTATGTTTACTTTCAGTTTATGCATGTCATGTTACCTTTACCTGTTTTTATACTGGAAGTAGATAGGACTTACTCAGTCTTTTTGACTGACCCGTTTTGTTTCGCCTCTTTTCTTCCGTTCCCCCCCCCCAGGTTTCAGGGAGGAAACAATGTTGTTTAGTTCGGACTTCTTCTGCTTGAAGGTCATCATGGATGGCTTGGACTTCTCTTGGGTATGGCTACTTTACTGTTTTACTTGGGGAATAATTTATTAAAAAGTCTTCATGCTTCTTTACTATTGCAAGACAGGTTTTGATGTACTCTGATGTAAAAGGCTTTAGACCTTATTTATTCATGTTATGAAAGTTTGATTTTACTTCCGCTATTTATATATGTTCTGTCTTGTGATATTTCTGTGCATGTTTACCAATAATGCCCCTCTAAAGCTAGTGCATTCCTTTGCGAGTGACCCTAGCGGAGGCGGGGTGTTACATTTGGTATCAGAGCAGAAGGTTACCAGACTGGGCAAAAGTTTTTAAAGACCTTCTGAAAACTACTTGAAAATCGTTTATAAAGAAGCATTTTTCAAGAAAATTTTCTTTTAAAAAGAAAAAGGCTATTCCCCAAAGGCCATTAGCACTATCCTGGTTTCCTTGATTGAATCTCTTTTCCTTTCTTTCCTCCATCTGTAGTCACGGTGGTTTTAACTGCGACTAGTCTTTTCTATCTTCGAAAGTGCTTTCCATGCGATGGAGGCTGTTCTCCGGAGACCAGTGGCCGCGTTATAAGAAAGGATAGTGAGAAAGAGGATAAAGGATACGAGTTTAAGGATGAGCAACTTGTTGGTATGGCTCAACTCAGAATGAGAGAGAAAGATGAACAATGAAACCCATGACGAGAGAGTACCTTTGGCATGGTGGAACGAGACGGATAGTTAAGTATCATGGGACAAGGACAAGATCATCGGGAGGGCAGTAGTATGCTCTCATTTCTAGGGTGCCTCGGAAGGAGGGTAACGATCTTGTTGAAGGCTTAGCTTTTCTTCTCTATCATCCCGTTAGGACTTCGTTGTTCGTATCATTTAAGTCTGCTTCGGTAGTTGAGTCTCTGCACCTTAAGTACTAGCGTAATAGAGGATCCCATTTTTTCTCAAAGTCCTATTGGAAGATCGGTCCATTTACTCATGGCTTGTTTGGATTTGAGAATGTCTATATCAAGTGTTGAGCTTGGAAATAATGCTTATGTTTATAAGTTGCGGATGGATTCTAGGGGTAAAGTGGTTATCCAGTAAGGGATACCATTCTCGGTTTTAGAAAGAGGGTGGTTGGATTCTTGACTTGCCTTGGTGATACCCTCGAAGTCTCGTGTAACCCTTTTTGGGTTCTGTCACGGTTAGTTACCTAGAATCCCGGGATGCATTTGTTGGTAATCCGTTCAAATAGGATTCTCCGCTAAGGCGGATGGTTCGTTTCGATTATGCATGAGCTATGGGAATCACCCTAGTAAGAACTTTTAGCAACATGGATTGGCATCGGAAAACAAGATCCATAATTCACTGGTGAATTTTGGAGAGCTTGCATGAGTTCGCAGATATGGTTGAGCCAAGCATACTAGGGAAAGAATAAGTGAAATGAGAGGCGGCAGTGAAATGAGTTCCACTCACACCTTGGAAATAGGAATCAAGAAGCTACGAAATCGCGAAGTTAAAGGACGGTCAAGGCACAATGGAATTGAGCTCAAGGAAATACGACTTTGATGGTCAAAGACTAGATACGCGCATGATATCTCTTTTTGGGAGTATATCCTTGATCCCTGTTTTCTGTAGAGCTTACTTGTAGGCTATCTTTTATGGATATCCTCTCGGTCCTGTCTCTGTTACAAACCCCGTACGGAGTTTGTCTTGTTTATCTTCTCGACCCTATTTCAGGAAATCCTAGGTAGAACCCTATGGATGTAAACATGTATTTGAAACATGTTATGGTTGATATGGTTGCAAGTGGTTGCTCGTGGATGCGCGAATTTACATTAGATATTAGCTCGACTCGGTCACATTTCATATTGCATATGCACGAGTATTTATACTTGTTTATGGATGAAATTGAATGTGTTATCATGCGATTGTTGCATATGAATGAATGATTATGCACGCATATAGTATCTATATGACTAGGACTATTTGCATACATGTTGGATTCATGGCACTATACATATCTTGCATTAGAAAGATCATTCAGGCCTGATCATTAGCATTAGCTAAGGAACATGTACAAACACGTTTTGCATATATTCATACAGCATTAGAAATCATCTAAGGACAATGGTTGCTTGTGGATGATGTTTTGAGTAGATGGATGATGGATGGTAGGATATGTTCTTCCTAACTTGGAGATTTCGGGGACGAAATCCTAAAAGGTGGGGAGAATGTAACAACCCGTATTTTTCGATAACATGTTAAAACGAGAATCAAGGCAGAATTAAATTTTAAATTCTGAATCAAGTAAAACGGGCTATGCCATTGCGTTCGTCTCGGAAAAATACGCGAAATAGAGTCCGAGTTTTCGAAAATCGGAGTCCGTATGACCCGGTTAAGGCCCAAAGAAGTTTTCGGGAAATTCGAATTTCGGAAACAGTTTTGGAAATCAGATCTGGGGCCAGGCGGGAAGTTTCCCGCCTAGGCCATGTCGACAGGGCTGTCGACAGGCCTGTCGACTTGGGCCCAGACCAAGTCGACAGCCCTGTCGACTTGCCTGTCGACAGGGGGTGGCCGGGGCAAGCTGCCTGGTGCACCTGTTTGTCTCACCTGGTCTTGTTCTTGGGCTGGTTCTGGAAGCTTCCGAGATCTGATGGTCCTAATCTATCCTAGGGTTAATCTAAGGGCCAAAAACTATCCTAATCTCTATAAAAAGACCCTAAACCTAACCTAAATCCCTAAAAATCAAACCTAGCAACTAAGTGCTGCCAAAATCAATCTTGATCATGGCCTCCATCTCAAATCCCTAGAGCCTATGCACTCAAATCAAGTTCAAATCAAAAGGTGCAAGCTTGCTACACCAAATCAAGGCCAAATCAACGTTGCTATGCGAGTTTCATGACGGATCTTCATCAAAGGAGCCACCTTTCTTCGCCAAAACGATGCATGCTCCTAGTCCTCTTGCCATGCTAGGTAAGTTCTAGCTACTTTTGAATTAAAACGGTATTTTTAATATTGACATGGGATAAAATGAGATAAAGCATAAGTATGCATGTATGTGCACCTAACTTTGTCCCTTTTCTATGATCTATGACCTTAGACTAAGATGTAGCAACTTAATCATGTCACTCATGTTATGTTTAGCCTAGTTTATCTTGCAAGTTTGGATCTTTGTCTATGGAAGATTTGCATGAACCTTTGGGAACCATTTGACTTGTGAAACATAGGCAAATACTTGACCTTGGGGCTTATGCATGCGTATGAACACAAACCCCTTATGTTTCATGCATGTTTGTGGCAAAACTTCCTTATGATATTATGCAAGTTTGTGGCCAAATCCTTTATGAGATTATGCATGCTCGTGGCCAATCCCCTCTTTTAAGTTGTGCATGTTTATGGCTAAACCCTTTTTGATAATATGCATGTTTGTGGCCAAATTACCTTATGACACTATGCATGTTTATGGCCAATCTCTTTATGATGTTATGCATGTGGAAGCCAAGCCCTTTTTGGCATCATGCATGTTTTGAGACCAATATGTGACATAGTATCCTTACTATGTTGACTCGCTTTGCTTGCGTTGGGAAAACACGATTTTGGGTAGTTAGATAAACATGAACATGTCGCAAAATCTTAACTTGAATATGACATGTGTTTATACTTGAAAATATGACTTGAAAGATAACATGGAAGATGACATGTAAGTATGCATAAAAACATGAGCTTGGGAATTTACCTATTAAGTTAGGTCTACCCTTTGCGAATTTACCTATTAAGTTAGGTCTACCCAAATGCTTGAAAACTTGTAACATGTTTTGGAAACATGATGAACTTAGATAATATAAGTGTGGCCAACTCGAGGTTGGGTTGAGTTTGCAACGTAAAACTACCCGGAACCGACCGGCCTAACTAGTAGTTGCAAACAATAGGACCCAATGTGAGAAGTTGGTCATGTCGCGCTCAAGACCCGAGGTTAGACTAGGTTGTGGTGTAAATCTACCCGGACCCGCCCGGCTTAACTAGTAACCACAACAAGGTCTAATGTGAGAGGTTGAGGGTGCATTAATTAAATTAATGCCACATAATAGGGTTAAGTTAATTTGATTAATGAGGCTTAACCAAATATGATATGGACAAATGGGTTAAGTAATTTGATTAGGCTAATGATACTTAACAAAACATGATAAGCTTGGGTAGGTTAAGTAACTTGATTTGCCTAATGACACTTGACCATTTTTTTTTATACGACTAGTGGACGGGATTAAGTTAACCAACACTTAATCGATCCAACACGATAACGTGATAAGGTTAAGTAAATTTTCTTAATGACACTTAACCGTATAATACAGTTAATGGATGGGGTTAAGATTAGGCTTAACTAATCTAAACATGGTAATCGGATGGGGTTAAGTTAGCCTAGACTTAATTAATCTAACTTGGTAATTTAATGGGGTTAAGTTAAACACTTAACTAATTTAACACGATGATTTGATGAGGTTAAGTGACCTATACTTAACCAATCTAACTCGTTAATTTGATGAGGTTAAGTGAATCTATACTTAACCAATCTAACGTGAAAACATGATAAGGCTAAGTCACGAATCACTTGAATACGCTTGACCGATATGATGACAAGGTCAAGTTAATTTATATAATTAACCAATCTAAAATGATAATTAGACGAGGTTAAGTCATGAATTCCTTGATATACTTAACCAACTTGACACATGGTCTGTAGGGTTAAGTCTTGGACTTGGATACTTAGCCAGTTTCGACATGTTTTGTAGACGGGTTAAGTTGTGAACTTAAGTGACACTTAACCCATTAGATAAACCCTAATTCAGAGGATTAGGTAAATAACCATAGTTAATAAGGATAATGGAAATAAGGCTAAGTGGTAAACCTTAGTTAAGGGAAACTAAGTAATAATTCTTAGTCAAGGAAATTTGGACCACCTCTTAGATAGATGAGTAACCCGATACGGTAGGTCATCGTTTAAGTATACGTGTAGGAGCAGGCTATCTGATTTAGATAAAGGCTCCAGCGAACTGGGTAACGAAGCAGCGACTTCGGGGAACGTGAGGATATTCTTGGTATCCCTCTGTGATGTCGCAGATGATCATCCTGGGCTCACAAGAGGTTAAGGTCTGCGTTAGAAGAACCAAGAGTATGCCTTGGTTGCTATACGAGCGACCTAAAGACTGGGATGGATAGCAGTGAGTCAACGAATACATGATAGTGCCCTAGATAGCAAGTTCGTCGATCATCTACCATCTTGAGTCAAGCGTGTACGTACGGAAAGGCAGGGAACACCCAACAGACCATAATTTGCTATCTAATTATGGGTGAGGTAGGCCGTAGGATGTGGGCTGGCCGGAGTGTAGTTCTCATGCAAGATTTTCTCTTGTGTTGCCTTTCACTAGTTGAGGGAAGGGTCTCGTGGGACCATAGCCACGTGTAGAAAAGCAGACCTTAGTATCTGCATCGGCAGATAAATCTAAAGCTCCCGACCGAGTCCTGTATTTCTTGTTTTGCCCTGTGACAGGACTCGGATGGCACGATGTGATACATGTGCATACAGTTATAGGAAAACGATTCACGATGAATGCGTGGGAAAAAGGGCGCGGTTGAGGGTTAGCGTAATCCCTAGTGGCCTAGGTGGTTTGACCCAAACCGAAATACGAAAGCGTGCAATAGGTAAGCGTAATCCCTAGTAGAGCTAGGTGGCATAAGTCCTAGTAGTTCAAACAATGATTCATATGGAAGAGCCTAGCTAGAACAAGGGTGACAGTCCAAACGATTTCAAGGATAATACGACATGAGGAAGCCCGTACGAGGTACGGCAAAGGACTGAACTTATATACATGGAAAGAAACATATGATTTAAGTAACCTATATATGCGATATTAGGTTGACATGGACCAATACACGACTTTGAGCACGGGACATTCATGGTTAACACATGACGCGGGTAGGGATACTAGTACGAGAGGTGCAGAGCAAATATACATGTTAGAACTAGGAAGAATATACATAATAGATACCGTGGGATGTTAGACGGGGTAGATACCTTGGGATAATGTACTCGATAGAAATCTGACGATGTGATACCTTGACTTATCAAAACACCGTAGTTTATCATGATACCTTAATTTACCTTGCCGCAGTAGTTCAACCGGCTACCCTGGTTTATCTATCTTGTAGTTATCCTTATGTTTACTTTCATTTTATGCATGTCATGTTACCTTTACCTGTTTTTATACTGGAAGTAGATAGGACTTACTCAGTCTTTTTGACTGACCCGTTTTGTTTCGCCTCTTTTCTTCCGTCCCCCCCCCCCCCCCCCAGGTTTCAGGGAGGAAACAATGCTGTTTAGTTCGGACTTCTTCTGCTTGAAGGTCATCATGGAGGCTTGGACTTCTCTTGGCTATGGCTACTTTACTGTTTTACTTGGGGAATAATTTATTAAAAAGTCTTCATGCTTCTTTACTATTGCAAGACAGGTTTTGATGTACTCTGATGTAAAAGGCTTTAGACCTTATTTATTCATGTTATGAAAGTTTGATTTTACTTCCGCTATTTATATATGTTCTGTCTTGTGATATTTCTGTGCATGTTTACCAATAATGCCCCTCTAAAGCTAGTGCATTCCTTTGCGAGTGACCCTAGCGGAGGCGGGGTGTTACATTCACTGTTGTACACTTGTGAACATCACCTGCTTGCATACCTGGTTTCTTGCTTTGTTCTTTGGCTTACTAATTTGTATTAGTATCATTGTGAGCTACTTGGACAGAAAAAAAATGTTGTTCCTCCTTTTTGTGTTCCATAATTGTAATGTGAATGAGTGAAATGCTGTAGTGAGACAATGACTGTATTTGTGATGAGCGTTTGTAGCGAGGAACAAATGTATAGAATGAGAAAATTTGTACTGATATTTGTAATAAACAAATTTAATTGAAATAAAATATTATTTTATTGTGTTCAAACAAATTTATCTATCGTATTCAGTTTATATACAAGTACAATATCATGTGAACGTATATGAAATGTGAAATATTAGTGAAGTGTACAAATAGCGGAGTTGTAAAACTGTACTATTTGAAAATTGAAATAAAATATTATATTTAAACAAAATACTGTATAAATATCTAAATGTCTGTACAGTTGTATTTTGTTTGAATATAAATATTATATTCCTATCTGTGATGATATATGAAAACAATACAGTAACAAACACATTTAAAATAATAAATATTTGGTTGTTATCATCAAACAAAAAATCATATAATTGTGTATACAACACCGTTATATACAACACCGTTATATACAACATTTTGAACATAAAAGGTTTGAATAATAATCTAGACTTAAGAACATGGATAGATCTAACTTAAATAGAAAAATTCCCAAAATCAAGATCCAAGGACAAACAAAGAAAATAGGTCTGAATAGAAAATCAAGCTTAGATCCAATTTTCATAGTCATAATCCTAGGCAATATCCTCATAGGTGATTAGCCACAATTGTCCTTGTCATAGTTATAGGCAATAGTCTTATATTCATAGTCATAGGCATAGTCTTATGTTCACCGTCATAGTCATAGACATAGTCTTATGTTCACCGTCATAGTCGTAGGCATAGGCATAGTCTTATGTTTACCGTCATAGTCATAGTCATGGTCTTATGATCACAGTCATAGGCGTAGTCATAGTCTTATGCCATTGACAATTGTTTCAACGTCGTAGGCAATATTCCCAATAGTCAAGATCCACGAAGAAAACAAGAATAAATATGAATCATACTTAAAATCAATTCCAATTTAACATGCCCATGTTAGAT
The DNA here is from genome assembly GCA_030737875.1 of Allium sativum. NCBI lineage: Eukaryota > Viridiplantae > Streptophyta > Magnoliopsida > Asparagales > Amaryllidaceae > Allium > Allium sativum. The sequence continues at coordinate 31,375 of JASFAX010002327.1, read as the reverse complement.
TTATAGTTTTTATCTAAAAGTAACTGGAACTTACAGATTGTGGTCTAAGAAATTTAGATGCATAAGTCAAGTCTAGAAATTTGTCGTACAACATTGCGATGTCGCTGATCTATTCTCTTGAATTGTTGTAGAAGCGTTGATCTTTGATTTGAATCGAGTTTGAATGCTTAAGATTTAATTTGGAGGCGGCGACCATGGTTCAAGAGGTAAATTAGCAGCATAGCAGTGTAAGAATTATTTGTATGAATTAGGCTAGGTCTTAGGATGTATTTATAGGGGTAGTAACTAGTTTAGGCCCTTAGATCAACCCTAGAATCAATCCGGACCATCAAAACACGTCTCAGGCTTCAAAAATAGGTTCTGGGTCAAAACAGGCAGACCAGGTCGACTGTAAGGAGGGGAGGTCGACCACATGGTCGACCTGGGGGGTAGTTCGACCCTAAGGTCGACCACATGGTCGACTTGACCCCAGGTCGACCTGTCTGGTCCTGTGCTGCCTGAAATTTGCTGAATCTTCTACAGGCCATAAATTCTTCATCCAGACTCCGATTTTCGAAAACTCGGACTCTATTTCATGTAGAATTCCGAGACGAACGCAATGGCGCAACCCGTTTCCCATAATTATCTTTTTAAAAATTAATTATACCTTGATTTCTTGTTTTAACATGTTATTAAAATTCAGGTTGTTACAATATGAGAGCGCGTACTTGTGATATTTTGGTTTTCAAAAGCTTGATATATATATATATATAAACACACACACACTATTAGTATAGCTAAGGATGAAGTCGCACTGCACTGGCCCTACTAAGGAGATGGTTAATCGTTTTCTCTTTACAGAATGAACGGTGAGCCGATATACGAGGAGTACGGGTTCAGGGGCCAACAATTGGAATGTCCCTGATATGAGGATGATGTTTACTGCCTTCATGCGAGAGTTGTTTAGGGATACTCAGGGAGAAGTTCCTAGTGCTACTAACGGTGTTGGTGCAGCGGTGCAGGCACCTATAGCCGATTTCGCCAAGCTATGCAAGGATTATACTAGTCTTGGTAGGAAGCCGTTATACGGAACGGAATCAGCTACAGAGGTTCAAGATTGGCTTGATATTTATGAGTGCATCTTCGTGGATTGGGAATCATTGATACGATGAAGAGAAAGATAGCATCACGTCACCTTCAAGGACGGGCGATGAATTGGTGGAATGCTATTAAAGCAGCTACTCCTGAGGATCAAGTTAATTTGAATCAGTTTACGGCCCGATTCAGTGATAAGTTTATTCCAGCCGTTAAGAAATCGGAATTGTTTAGGAAATTCTTGGAGCTTAAGCAGAATGATAGGGTAGTCTTGAAGTATATTGTTGAATTTGATACCTTATCGAAATATGGATTGTCCCTTATTGATACGGTCGAAAAGAAGAACGAGAAGTTTATAACTGCCCTAGATGAGTACTTAGGGGAGAGACTCATAAACCATATCGATGAGACTTTCGAATCTATTGTGGGAAAGACATTGAGATCTGAGAGCCTTTACCCTAAGTCGAAGACCGAGGTTTCTATTACATTTGCAGAGAAGCCAAAGCTGTAGGCAAGCGGTAGAGGTAAGAATAATTCCCAAATTAATAGGAAATAAGACTAAACCAATAATGGTTAGAAAAAGAAGAATAAGAAAGATGGCGAGTGCTTTAGTTATGGCAAGAAGGACCACTATGCCAAAGATTGTTGGGAAAAGCTTGGGGAAAGGAAGTGTTTCAATTGCAGACAAATGGGACATCACAAAGATAAATGTCTGCAACCCCCCAAAGAGAAGCAGATCATGAAATCATATGCTATCAACGTTGTTCCTTCTTCGTCGAATGCCCCAACTATGGCGCAGAAGGGAAAGGGTGTCGTTATTCAAGGTATGCTTTCTATTTATGATGTCCCTGTTCGAGTATTGTTTGATCCCTGGGCTTCCCATTCCTTCATATCTAGTGACCTAGGGGATTGGAACCTGAGATAGTCGATAGACCGTTAGTTGAGACGAGCCCGATCAGTGGTTCGACTAGCCTTTACATGATTTGTCATGATTTGGTCTTACCGATTCATGGATGTATGTTGCTTGTGATTGCTTTGTTTTGGGCTTTACTAGTTTTGGCATTATTTTTATGAGTCGATTGGCTCCAAGTGTATAGGGTGATATTGGGTACCTACATAGTGATGGCAATAACAACGGGAACTAGGGGGGATAATGAGATTCGGGTCGGCCATCACTCGTGAAGGAAGGGCCTTTGGAAGCATTTTTAAACGCTGTGTGAATAGCATGAGCGTTGTGGTATTCCATAGTAAATGAGTGATTGCTATGGATTGTTTAGGACTTTATGTTGATGTTCCCCTTTGGTTCAAGAATGGTAATAACTTCGGAGTAAATTCAATGGTGAAATCTCGAAGCGATAAGATGTGTTCGTTGATCGTGGGGACGCAACGAAGGTTAGGATGATTCAAGTTGGACTTGAACCCATAGAAAATGGTTGTTTGTTAATCTTGGAGATGCAACGAGTAGGGAGACGACTCATGTTGGACTTGAGTTTGTGGGTAATGGATACTCGAGACTAGGTCTGAGTTTGTGGATATTCATCGGCAATGCCGATAATTGTTATAGAGAGATTATCGTTGTCTTAAGTTCTAGTAGTCTTTGGGAGGAAAATGTACGTTGAACGTGCAGTAGTCTGGCTAAAGCTGGGGTCGCTATTTACCCTTGACATATGTCATGGACCATCATGCGATCAACGATAGTGTCGAAGCAGAATTGGCGTGGATAGCCATAGTTAGTTATGAATGCTCAAGTGTTTGGTTGTTTTGTTCATATCATCTCACGTAGATTGTCTGGATTTGGAGGAGATGTTCCTTGAGTGCTTATTTGATATTGGTTTAGGCCTTTGGGGCTTGTGCTTGGGGAATGTCGAGTTCGACCAGGATGGTTTGCGTGAGATATAAGTAGTTGTTGTGATTTCCACTAAATGATGTCTTGGTTTACTCGAGGAGTGATAGGCAGCCGTGACATGATAAGACTGTTCGATGATGTGGACTGCCCCGAGTTGGACTCGATAGGGCTATGAGATGACTTAAGTGGGACTCGAGAAGGCTGCAAGATAATGGATTGACTTGGGTTGGACTCGAGTTGAAGTTGGAGTTGTGGATAGCTCTTTTGATGAGGTTCCAAGGAATCGTCGATTGTTTGGAGTGTTCTAGGCGGACTCGAAGCAGGGGTATCTAGGGACGCCCATTTACCTTGAATCCGTTGGATGTGATCTTGTTATCCTTGGAGGATAAACGTGCGTTGGACGTGCGGTAGTCTGTTTGGGGATGGGGCTTCCATTGGCCCTTGATATTGGTTGGACTAGTCATACAGGTACCAACATATTCATGGCTTTAGCAGGTGATAGATAGGAAGTGTTTGATGGATGTTATGGTTGCTATGTTTGTTCCTATTTTCTTCTCTTGAGTAGACTTTCACCTGTAGGATTCTGGCGATGGGAAATGAAGAGATGGAGGTATATATGGATACCTGTGGTACCGCACTAAATGTGGTAGCTGATGCATTAAGTAGGAGACATGCCAGTTTAGATGCTATTTTCTTGAATGGAAGCAACTGGAGTATATCGCGGGATATGATTTCAGACCTAAGCATAAATTGGGTCCAGAGATGTTAGCAAGTTTGACGATTAGACCGACTTTGATTGAGCGGATTGGATCCAGTCAGAGGGACGATCCTAACCTAATAGAAATCATCTAAAAGACAGAGATGAATATCGATGGTGTGATAATGAGAATGACTGTACTTGGGAAATCGAGAAGAACATAAGGAAGTCATATCCAGAGCTTTTTGCCTGGTAAGATTTTAATAATGATAGTACTCCCTTGTTATTAAACCGCATGCTAGGATAGGCTTGTCATGTATGTTTGATTGTTTGTAAATGGTTGATAGGCATGCGGGCCACCTTTGTATGTTTTGGTTAAGGAATTCGAGGGCGAAATTTTTTAAGAGGGGAGAGTGTAACAACCCGCATTTTACGTATGGAGGATCGTAGAATATTTATTTTATTTTTCATATGAAGTCGTATGGTTGTGTAACTTTGGGGAATGACTATTGGGGTCATTTCCCATGTTCATGATTTTTGCCGATTTTTAAATGACTGTTTTACCTCTAGCGAATCTTGTTTTGCCTATAACTGTTGATTGTAAGAAGTTTTGACCTGAAACCACTTCCATTGGATTCAGATGATGGTTTACCTTTCCATAGAGTAGTCACATTAATCAAACGGACTGTTTGGGAGATACGGCTGAAATAAATTTTGGAAGGTGAAAAACAGCTTAACCGGGCTTAATACGGTAATTAGCAGCTAGGCCGATAACCCATTTCGAGATTAGGGCTATGGGAGGGCTGAAATGAGTTAGAGAATGGTTCTTTTTCATTTTCTCAGCCTCCATAAACATTTCTTCAAACTTAGCAATGGCCTCCACCTTCTAAATTCATCCTAAATCACTTTCTAATCACATATAAACCAAATCAACATCAAATTAAGGCGAATTAGCATAGAAATCGAGATAGAGCTGCTAGAATACATTGGGAACCGTTCCAAATCAGGTAGAGTTTCAGATCCGAAATTTATTTGTGGCTAAGGTGAGTGATTTGCACTTTTATTCACTAATTATGGCTAATTAGGGGTGATTAGTGATAATTAGCGAAATTATGCATCATAAAAATATGGAAAAATATGTAGAAATTCTTAAATTTTATTTTATGCCTTTGGCAAAAATTTGGGTTAATTTTGATTAAGTTTGTTAATCCTATAATTAATACATGGTTAAGGGGATTAAGGGGAAAATCATGTTTTTTGGGTATGTTTGATCTAAAATATTTCATGTTATTGATATTTTGGTGTTTTTGGTTGATTCTACATGTTACTACTGTTGTTTGGTATGTTTTGTGACTTCATAGTAAGATTAGAATGGTTGAAAACGCCATCGTTTGGCGAAACTAGCTTGCTGGAAAAACTGCCGAAAACCTGTTCCTGAAGGGGGTATGCCTCACAACTACCCAGGAGAACTTTTATTCCTGAAGGGGGTATGTCTCACGAACCACCCAGGAGAACTTTGATTCCTAAAGGGGGTATGTCTCACGAACCACTCCAAGTTGATGGTCACGAACTGCTCCAAGATGATGGCCACGAACCGCTCCAAGTTGATGGTCACGAACGGCTCCAAGATGATGGTCACGAACCGCTCCAATAAGAGGACTCACGAGCCGGGAAAGGGTGTCACGAGCCGGGAAAGGGTGGTCATGAGCCGGGAAGGGGTGGTCACGAACCGAGGGGTGGTCACGAACCGAGAGTGGGATTCCGAGAGTGGGATTATGAGAGCGGAATTCCAAGAGAGGGATTTTGAGATTAGGATTTCGAGAGCGGGATTCCGAGAGTGCAATTCCGAGAGCGAAATTCTGAGAGCGGGATTCCAAGAGCGGGAGAGGGGGATTCCGAGAGTGGGATTCCAAGAGCGGGATTCCGAGAGTGGGATTCCGAGAACAGGATTCCGAGAGCAAGAATCTGAGCTTTCCTATACTTTTTCACTTCATCCAAGATGATGACTCCAAACTGAACCAGATTCATACCTCAACGATGTGACGACAATTGTGAACTCTTCTGAAGATCAAAACCAATTCAACCAAAACCCGAGATGCAAAAGAGGTCCAAGTGAGAAGTTATTACTCAGGATCCAGCTGGGAACCAATGAGTTAACTTTTAGAGTTGGGCTTTGCTGCGGGACGTGTGCAAAGGGGTTATCGGTATCCATAATTTTGGTTCACCACTGAGAGATGGATTATGGGCTATGGATCAGTGCAATGGGTCATTGTGACTCCCAAGGGCAAAGTGATCGTAACAAAGGATTGGGTGATCGATGTGGTGGATATCGTATGCTTTACGCACTAAGTGAGAGATGTGAGGATGATTGTTATGTTTGATGTTTGCTATCACCATGACATGTGCACTACCACTTTACACTTTATGTTAGTGTTACCTTAGAGTATTGTACATCTTGTTGTGCTAACTCTTTGGTTGCAGGTATGATTATTTATACCTATTACTATTTTGTTTTGCTGTTATCGCTCATACTAGACTTTTGTCTGACCTAAAGTTTTATGTCTCTTCTTATTACTCTGGGTGCTCCTAAACGAGCATACTAGAGACAAGTTAGGTGGTTATGCATGAGTAGCTGTTCGGAGACGAGCAGGAGGCTTCTACGTACTTTTTACGTATATTCTCCCTGTGTTGTTATCGTTCACTATTTTTGGCATTAGTAGTGTACCTTTCCTATTTTTCTTTGGACACAGTATTTTGAAGTTGTAATAATGGTTTGGATCATAAGCTGTATCTTGGATTTCGCTGCTATGTTGGTTTAGTTTTTAGCTTATGCATTGTCTGCCTGTTTTATGTCAAGTAATGTTATTATTATATTTTATTCCATGCGTTGTGAGATATACTACAGGTTCTTGATGATACATCATTTCAAAACCCTTTTTCTTTGACGACCGTCCCGTGCTAGTCGGGCATTGGCACAGCGCATTACAGAGAAATGCCGGTTGGTCCGGGGAGGGCTGTCACATTAGTGCACTCGCTTCCCTTAGATAGAGGTTGTTCGGCATCAGCCACAAACCTCTTGAAATCAAATGATTCTTTATTGGAATCCCCATCATTGTAGGTTGTTTCATAAATATCAATTAATTCCGAGGTAGGGGTTTGCTTTGTAGCAAGAGTCGTACTACCAACAGATGACGTGGTACCCCTAGAAAACTCTTCTCCATGCCAAATCCACTCAACATACCCTAAACTACACCCATTTTCATATAGATGACCTCTAATTGTTTTAACCGCATTTTTTTTAAATTAACACAACGTCCACATAGGTAGGGAATTTTCTTTGGATATTTAGCATTTCCTTCAGCAAATATCAAGAAGTTTTCAACACCAATTTCATATTGTAAAGAATCCCTACCTTTTTTAATCCATGACTTATCCATTTCAACCACTTACAAATCAAAAATACCAAATTCATGCTTATCCACTTAGAACAGATATAAATTGGAAATATCAAACCAAGCTTAACCACTTACAAACCAAAAGCAATACGAATAGAAAATGCTATACGAACATAGGTTTGAGTAGCTTACCACTTACAAACCAAGATTTGAGCTTCGAGCTTCACAAATTAGGGCTTTCAACTAATCGATTTCAGCTTTAAACAGGGCTTTGAGCTTCACAAAGCAACTTTACAAATTAGGGTTTTGAGTGTGAGCGGAGAGAGCAGCTTTAGAAATTTGGGTTCGAGCGATTGATCAGGGGAAAAGTGAGACAGAGCTGAGTTTTTGTGTTTTGTTTTTAATTTTTGTTTGGTGAAAAAAATTAACTAAGGGGCGGGGGGAAATAGTTTGGTTAAGGGAGGAAACAAATTGGTAAAGGGGAAAATACTCAAGCAGAGCAATTTTTTTAAGTGTATTTAAGACATCGGTCCATCTATAAATAGATGTCTAAGAAACCAAAAACATCATTGTAGAATTAACGATGTTAAAAAATATTTTGACATCGGTTGAATTTGCGATCGATTTTAAAACTGTGATGTCTATTCTACTTTTTCTTGTAGTGTGCTAATGATTTTCTTCAAGGGGTTGGCACGCAAAACGGTTGGGTCTGCTTCTTTCGAAGACCATACCAAATGCTGATTAGAAGTAAGGGAAGCCTGACCCGATTCAAGTGGTAGAACTTCGAGACATAGAAGCAAAGTATAGGTGTTCGGCAGAAGCTGGATAGGTACAATTTCCAGGTCCTGTAAGAGTCGAAATATAAAAGTCGGAAAGGGGAAGAAGTCTCCATGGCAAATGTGGATGGTAGAATATGTGAGTAACCTTCTGGAGGATTTCTGATATTATCCCGATTAGTGGCGGGAGCAGCGTCCATACCAGACATTCCAAAGTTTTCAAGAATAGAGTTTACTTTATTCCAAGAAGTAATGAGAGATTTCATCAAGGCGAATGATTTCTTCTTCCGAAAGTGCTAGGAATGCCAGATTGTGGTTGAATAGAACTCTTTTTGCCAGACATAATGCTGCCAGGTAATATAATGTCATAACCCATGAGTTAGTACCACATTCATTAATATGAAATGAGAAGATAGCATGTAAACTTAATAATGCTAGATACTTAAACTATTGCATATTAGGATAGCCCTAAATATTAATATGGACAAAATTCATGCTAAGTTTGCGATTCACTTAGATACAATCAAGCTCTTAATGATGACAAGATTAATCATCCCGACCCCGAAAGCAAAATGAAGTGCAAGAACAACGCTGGGAAGACTAAAAGGACTGGTAACAGTTAAACCGGAACCAAAATGATCCCAAGTCATCGCCAAAAGCGTGATTGGCCCTTAGGACCGACACAAGAAACCAGGGTTAAAAGGTTACGGCAATGAAGCTCCTAAACTTTACCAACACCAAAATTGGAGAAACAATCATCTCTTTGACAGTCCTTCCGGATGATTCACCATTTTTTCAATCCGACATTTACATGCTACATAATGTTGGGATCATTGTCGGTAAAGTTGGAACGATTGAGTCGGTTACTTTGGTGGGGAATTCACCAACACCGAAGGCATGAATTTCACTTTGTAACAGTAATTAACCTTTCTTATGAAAATTGTACATCTCAAACCCCCAAGAAATAACATTGGGGGGAAGTGCATTTGTGTAGTTCACCACGAATCGTAATCTAAATCGCCTATTAATTAAATAACTTGCCATTAACATGCAAAACCCTAAATGATTTAAGTGATTAGTTTAATTTTCTGCTTACAATTTAAAGTAAGAATACTTACCAGGGATTGAACCAGAAATTTCCGTTAAAGCTTTAGAAATTATCGATAAATAGTAATCTTGTTTGAGTAATTAATGTAACGGGTAAAAAAATAAGGAAGAAGAAGCGATGGTAATTATACCAACTTACCTTTAATCTAGGTCATACAAGCAAGAACCAATCAACGAGTCTGATTGAGGAAGATCAAGAGGCAGGGAATCTAAACACTGAAAGGGCATCGAAGTTTGACTTGGAAAGTCGAAAATACCCCTTCGCAAGGGGAAAAATGTTACTACCAAATTTAATTTCGAGACGAGCTGACAGTGAAGGGGTATCGGAACATCACAGACAAAGAAAAGTAATCTGTAAGTGAGAGCTAAGTACAGGGTAAAACCGAAAGCCTGAGAGAAGTCTCCGGAAGGGCAAGCAACCGACACCATCAACAAAGAAGGAACCTCAAAGTCCAATACAAAGAGAAATTACCAGTAAGGTAATTTCGGCAGAAGGGATAACCGACAAGAAGTCATCCAAAATCAGGAGCTAATAAAGAGGAAAGCAAAGGGCATTGCAACCCGAGACTAAGAAGGACGAAGGGATTATTGGTATTAACTATCTTAATATCGATATATCGAAGAACAAGAACATAAGGGGATCATTTGGGAACCATCTACCAAAACCTCAATCAGATGGACACTGAGAGGCCACTTTAGTAAGCAACCCTCCGGAAAGCCAAGATACACTTCTGGAATCTACCGAAAGGAAAGCCAGAACCTCGAAGAGAGACAAGCTTATCACACTAATCTGCTTAGTGTTGATACCGACAGGACTTGAATCATGAAGGAAAGCTATGCAAAGTGCTAATAGCAAGACCGAGAGTCCATGACCGGAAGCCTTATCTGGAAGCTTTTGTCCGGAAGCTTAAAGCCTCCCTAAAGCTATCCATACCGAAAGGCTCGGTATTGATACAAAGAAGGTAGAAAAAACTCCAAAGAAGACTCACTAGAGGCTCGGAAAAAAAGAGAAGATTGGTACGAATGAATCACAATAAGTGTAAAAAGGGAAGATCTTGAATCCCGCACTGAAGGATTTGAACCGGGGGGGACCGAGCCATCAGTGAGATACCACTCTGGAAGAGCTAGAATTCTAACCTTGTGTTAGGACCGATAATTCAAGTATTATATACGTCATTAGTCCGACCCTTTGTAGGAATTACTTGTAATAACGAACTTGAAAAATGGATATGTTTTATCCCTTCTTATCCTGCAAAAGCAAAGTCACCCTGCGTCCTTGAACCGATAACCATCGTTCGGCTAACCTAGCCTCCTCTGTCCCTCGGGACCAACAAGTATATTAATTGGGCGACCAAAGAAGCTTCCTTAACTTTGAACTTCATTCATTCGAAAGGTCAATCATAGCTGGAATTTTTGAGCAAATCCGGAAGAAGGGATTCGAGAGTTGGTCAGTGTTCTCATAGATGCAGCATCAAAAAGAAATGGATCGGTAGTAGTCCGGTCGCACCCGAACAATTATATTCTGGAGGAAAATGCACCTAAGATCAAATATTTCGAGTCGGCTTCCGTGGAAAATTCGAAGCAGAAGGAAAAATAAGAGGCATCTTATTGCTTAGTCTATCTTTTATGGAAGCTTTAACCATTTATGGGCTCGTTGTGACATTAGCACTTTTACTTGCAAAGCCTTTTGTTTAATTTCATGCTAGAATGAAAATGTAAAAAAATTATCCTGGAAATGGAAGAACTACTCAGACTTCGCAAAACCCTCACAAAGTTTTATGTCCTTCTGGTTCTAAGGTTCCCACACTTGAAGAGTATATAGTACCAAATTGAAAACAAATTTCTGGTACTGGCAGCAGCTTGTTTAATTAATTCAATATGAACTAAACGGAAATTAGTGCTGTGTCATTAAGTATTTTGCTGTAAGTTCTTTCCTCTATAAGAGGTGGAATAGAATAACCCGGTTGAAACGTAATGATCACCAATTGATACCTTTCCACAAATAATTGAAATTCCATTTCTTGATCTCTATCTTCAATTTTTGGAAACTTATGAAATTCAATGCTGGTTTTATTTTAAGAACGAGTGATTGCCAAAACATTCCACTTTTTTCGTTTTGATTGGAAAAAAAAAAAGTGGAATCGCTTCATCCACACCTGCTTACGTGGGTGCTTCCCATAGCTTCAACAGATCGCTTAGCCCCATTCATCTTCGACACGTTTTTATTTTTATTTTTTACTAGTAGGAAATAACATTAACGGAATATCTTGTTTAACATATTAACTACTATAAAATCCTTTTTTTTATTTCCCTTCCATTTTTTCGAAGTTTATTTACTGGAGTGAAGTCGTAACAAGGTAATCGTGCTGGAAGGTGCGGCTGGATCACCTCCTTTTCAGAGAGAGCTAATGCCACTGCCAATGAGTCATCGGCTCATTCTTCAACAGGCATGCAGGTATCCTACGGATAATTCAAATCGAAGCAATTTGATGTTTGATTTGGGCCTATATGACATGACCGATCAATAGAAATACCCCAACACTCAATCCAGCTTTGTCCAATTCATTTATTTCTATCAGGAGTGGCTTGCTTTGGCTTTGGCGCATTTCGCCTAACCCGGAGTTCCCGCTGAAGAAGCAAGGGCTGCGGTAGCTGCCGAATCTTCTACTGGTACGATTTGAATCAGATTTCAGATCAATCTATATTGATTGTCTGTCTCCCAACTTTACGTGAGGCAGAGTTTGGTTTTTTGGGTGTGACAGTGGAAAAGTTGACAGACAAGTCACTCTAATTTATTTAGCTTTAATATATTGCCATACATGAGATTTTCCCCTCATACAGCTCCTCGTTCAATTCTTTCGAACTCTCTCTTAGAGAGCTCTCGGTCGCTTCCTTCGGGCACGGGAGTTCCGGTGGAAGTCATCAGTTAGAGCTTGATTATCCCTAAACCCAATAGGAGTTTTTCTATTTTGACATTTCCCTGCAGTGATCGAACGAGAAATATTTACCATCCGGAAAGAGGAAAAAAAAGAGTCTTTGTCTAAAGAAATGCTTATTCTAAAACTTTCCAAGGCCCGCCTCATGACATCCAAGTTAAAAGAGATAAACTGAACAAGTATGGACGTCCCCTATTGGGATGTACTATTAAATCAAAATTGGGATTATCCGCAAAAAACTACGGTAGAGCAGTTTACGAATGTCTACGTAGTGGGCTTGATTTTACCAAGGATGATGAAAATGTGAACTCCCTATCGTAATGATAAATGGCTCGTCTCACCGTGACCAATTCAACCAGATCGTCGTGAGTGGAACTTCTACCATAACATAATTGACAGTGCAAGATGACGGGCTATTCACGAAGGAGAGTTCCAAAACCCTCTACGATTGAGTGGAGTCCCGAAACTAGAAATAGAGCAAGATGGGTATCAACCTCTGCTATTTATTTATGCATCAATGACGATAGATGCATTCGCCATAGTTCCAGCATTACGACAAACCCGTGTCAAATATATAGCGGATTTGGGCACTCTAGCCAAAACGAATCCTATTCCAGCTATGACCTTCTCAATTATGCTAGGTATACTTGTTGCTTCCAATTATTACAGGAGAGTCTTGTAGTGAACCTAAAAAGGGAATAAAGGCCCAGAAAAAATTACTTGCTTTTCGAGATATTCGATTGATTGGTCTGAGGCTATCGACAAACAAGATTTGTCTCTTTTTTTTATAAGTGGTTCAAAGAAAATTCAATATGTTTCTTATTTATTTTACTCTTTCATAAATAGAACCCTTCTTTGGTGGAAGTAATTCTTTCTTGTAAAGAACCCATTTCGGTGCTTCTTCCCCTATGCCGCCTATTGGTACTAGTGGAGTAGGATTGACCTGGTTTTGTTGACTTATTACGTGATGATTTTATTGAAAAAGACCGAAGTCGCAAGATTCACTCAAAATTGGGTTTCTATGCTAGGTGTTATTCCTGTGGCTTCCTCTAGGACCAGCTGCTGATCATCGCCTTGGTAAGGTACTGCCTCACCAACTGTACAAATTTTTGGCTACTACTTAGTATTGGCAATGGGTCTGAAAAAGTATCTACAAGGGAGAAATTTAGATATTTGCACCTTGAGTTTAGAAAATTAATGCTTTCGCGATGTTGCTGCAGTGGCGGAAGCTCCTATTGGGCTAGCTATTGTTTCATCGATATATCGTAACAGAAAATCAACTCTTCCAGGCCCATCGCAAGGGAAACGAAAACCGAGATTTGCTTATTGCAAAAGAAGGGGCCTGCTGATAGAGCTGGGCGTGGAGGTAGTACTAGTTATCAGGTTAGAGAGACGCCTGGCCCTGGCCCCCTTAAAAACCCATGACTTATTAATATTAATAAGGATTTGTTACGCGCAATATGTCGACGACTTACTACTAGGAATCGTGGGTGCCGTAGAGCTTCACATAGAAATACAAAAACGTATCACTCGCTTCCTACAATCCGGCCTGAACCTTTTAGTAGGCTCCGCAGGATCAACAACCATAGCAGCACGAAGTACGGTACAATTCCCCGGTACGGTCATTCAGGAAGTCCCATTTAATATAAGGGGGACGACTCCCATACAATTCTTGCGAGAGATGGAGAAGCGTCTACGGGTAAAAAATGGAATAAAAAAATGGTATGAATCTTTAAATAAGGCATGCATCATGGCAAACAAACTCTAAACTATGTAGTATTATTTGATCAAAAAAATTCCCTTTTCCTTTAAGAAGTTCTGGATGAATTTATCTGAAGATTCCCGAATAGGTCAACCTTTCGAACTGCTGCTGAATCCGTGCCTTCACCTTCTCCTTCCAAACTTTCACTCAGGTCCAGTGATTCGAAGAAGAAGAAGTGATGCTTTCGACTCCTGTAAGCAAGTAGTGCAGATTGTTATTTATCTTCAATTTGTTTAACTTTGTCGGTGGTTTACCCTGTACCGAATGACAGTAGTTCGAGTCCACTTATCTCCAGCCCATGCCGATGGGGGTTATTTTCACCTTTCCCTTACGGTACTACTTCGCTATCAGTCACCCAGGAGTATTTAGCATTTCCGTTATGATCCAATTATGAACGATAGTAAATATCGGGACTTTGCAATATTTGATTGATCACAATTCTGTATATTCCATTTACTACAGAGGTTCCCAGGTAATTCATTAGAGGAATATTTCCAATAAAAACAGTTTGTTGTTGCATATCCATACCGGTTTTCCAAATTATTCCCACAGGGACATATAATTTAGAAGAATATGTGAGTGATTGGGATATAGATGGAATATAATGAAATAGAGCTACTATGAGGTTCCCTATGAAATGAGGTCAAACTAGAAAATAAAGTGGTGCAAGATTTTTCAAAAAAGCGCGGGCTGACTCGGAGTCACACACTAAGCATAACAATTATATATAAAAAAAAGATTAATTTCTTTTTGATTCAACTATCCCATTTGATATCTTCGTATACGAGAATCAACAAATTCCACCCCATATTCTTTACAAAATTTCGGGTCCTCTTTTTCCGCTCTAATCACTCGATAATTTATAACTTGTGAAATTTCATTTTTCGCTTTATCGTTTTTTTTTCGAGTTCTTTAAAAATGAGTTCAAAGACAGACCGCTCATTCAAAACTGGGTAAACTCTTCTGTAATTCCGATCTTTTATTATCATAATTTGGAACCATTTTTTTCTTGTCTTTTGTGATTCCTTTTATTTGATTCATGGGAAAAATGACAAGAAGGTATTGGAACATCCATTTCGAAGAGATGATGGAGTCGGTCAAGAAATATTAAATGGCGATGGGGGCGGTGGTTTCCGAGGAATACAAATAACCTCCGGTTTTTTCAGATTTGGCGAGCATCTGGAATAAGTAGTGAAGTGAGAACGAGAAAGTCGAAGCGGCTATTCATCGCGCCAGTATATTAATTGTGAGCGGGAGGTAGCGAATTATTTTCTTATAGTTCTCAGGTGTGTAGCGAGAGTGAACATAACTTGAATTAGTGGAGTTAATGAAGCTCCGGTAACCTAAACCATTCTTCCAAGAATCAAGACCGGTACCTTAAATAGCAACAAGCAGGTTCAAAAGAGCGGTCGAAAGCCAAAACAACCGAGAACAAAGGGAAAGGCGGCCGACGGGGGCTTTCGTTGGCCCAATAGCAAAAGGGACCCCGATTTGTCTATAAATAAGACCCTGGGTGTCTCATTTTCGAGGCAATTTTTCATTCCTCATTCTTGTACTCTTTTTCTCTAGAGTACACCGTAATTTCTAAATCAATTTGGGGATTTCCATTGTGATCACTCATGTTCTCCAAATCAAAGATCAATAAAGAGCGGATCGACACTTAGCATATTTTCTTATAAGTTTCTTATGCAATTTCTTAGCTATATCCTATCCATCTTATTATAGACTTCCAACACGGTCACGGATTCCTACCCAAGATTAAACCCTTCCGCAGAGTTCCCTATAGAACCCCTTCTTACAAGCCGTTTAGCCTTTTTACGAAGGTTGTGCTTAGGGAACCCTTGTCCCAAGATAACTGTTGGTTCTAGAGTTGCTTAAGCGTGATGCTCACCCCATTGAGAGAAGAGTAACTAATCTTTCGAGCTCCAAGCCTTGAAATCTAGGAAATAGTGAACTAACTCAGACTTGCGAAATAACCCCATTTTCCCTTAGGTCCATTTCCATAGACCTATCTCCGGTGTTGACGAAAAATATCGTTAATAATAGCTTTGTTGGTATCTCCATTATTCTCTTCGTAAGCTTTGAACAGATTACGGTTTTTGCAAGTATGAATGGTTGCTCCATTATCTAGCCACCAATCATTATCAATGCCACTAACGCAGTTCGCCTCTTATACTACAGCCACAAGCTTTTCTTCGACTACATTCATTTTTTGTTGTTTCTTCTGTAGATGACAGTCTTGGGCATAGTGCCCGAGTTTGTTACAATAGTAACAAGCACCGTTCTTTTCGTTTTTCTTGGAACTATTTTTGTTTTTGAACCGTATCTCATTCTTAGGCTTTAACTTTTCAATAATTTCAATAATATTTAACTTCAAATGTGACTCAGTTTGCGGATTATCATCTAGTTCGCGTTTACTAGAATCCTCTTCAATACGAAAATGACACTGTAAACCGTCTAAATCATAATCTATTTACGCATGCTCCAATTTTTTCTTATAATCATTACAAAAATTTGGGAGTCTCGAAATAATAACTCCAACAACAAAAGATTTAGGGAGATCTATACCAGTATCTTTAAGTTAATTCACCAACAGTAAGATTTCGCTTACTTGTCCAACTATGGCTTGTTGATGACCATTTTTAAATCCATAAAATTTCAAATTTCAAATTTTTTATTACTTTCCTCAGATATGCGATACTCTCTCTCTCTAATGCAGTCCAGAGTTCCTTTGCAGTTTCTAAGGTCCTATGAGCATTGTATGCTGGAGTAGATAATGCATTCAGAATGTGTCCTCTACATAGAAAATCGTCCTCTTCGCGCTTTGCATGTTTCGCCTTTAGAGCGACATCATCTTTATCGGTTTCCTCCGGTATCATCTTTAATATGTCTTCCAAAATGTAGAAAAATTTGACTGTGATTAGAAAGAATTTCATCATTTCTTGCCAACGAGTGAAACTATCGTTATCAAATCGCTCCAAACGAATCAAATGCGGATTCATAACTTGTAGAGCGCTTGAACCTTCCATGGTTGAAGAACTATGGTCTAAAAATTTGTTGGGGATTTTGCAGTTCGAGATATTGGGGGAAGATAATTGTCGTACTTTAGACTTCAAGGATCTATGAAATAGATTCTTTCAAACAATAACTCAACCCACCAGGTACAAATGGGTTATCGAACTATCGACTTTCACGATTCAATGAAGCCTTGGAACAACGTAATTGGATTCAAAGTTCATACGACTTTGATCGGACCAAGAACACTCTGAATTTTAATTCCGATGATGCAAGAAAAGTAGTGAATGAAGAAATCAAATTCTGCAACGGTTTATAAGTGTTGCAAATTAGAAAATTCGCAATACTTTTTGAATGTTGTAATGACGGTGGTGCAGAACTTGTGAGGAAGAAGTTGAATGAATTAGTAGTTAATTTGAAACACTTCTAAGCGTGGCTATTTATAGCCAGCAAGAGGAGGCTCCTGGTTATTAAAAGTTGCGACCGTTTGGGACGGTCATATCCGTTTCAATTTTGAAACATCGCATCCCTTCATTTGCAACAATCATTAAGTGTTGCAAAATTTTAAAAACGTCACTTCCTTTTTTAAAGTTCAGAAAACATTTCAAAAACTGACCCAGTTTTGAATTGAATTCGGGTCCTTAATGGGCCGAAATCTGGCCCGCTACCATTTATAAATTTCATCGAAAAATATTCTTATTGGATCAAGACCCGTACCCGGCCTGCTTTCGACGGTGGCAGTGGCACGTGTGTGTAGTGGAGATGCATGGCCTCCCATCTCATAACGAAGTACATATTTGGGTGTCCCAAGCTCGCAACACTCTTATGACAAAGCCCCTTAAGTACAAGAATTATTTTTTCAACTTTCATGATGTGGGACTAATCCCCGCACCCTCCTTCTTCCTTTGTTTCTTTTCTCTTCAAAAACAAACTCCAAACCTAGTATAATTTGAAAATTTACAATAATAATAACAATATGTCGTTCTGAACAATTGGAGTTGGACACGTGTGGTTGTATTGTCGAGTTGAATGGTTTGAAAGAGCGGATCATTACAAATAACATGTTTTGCACCTCATCCACGTTAGATTCTATTCATTAACATAAAGAAGACCTAAGAAGGGTGACTGCTTCAAAGAGACTGAACATCAATTTTTACTGAACAAAATATTAATGACAAAAGAACAACAAATATTGCATATAACTTTATCTACAACAACAATTTTTGAATTAAAGTAGTTTCCTATCCTTATTTTTAAGCCACTTGTGAAGGTTTTACGACTACTGATAGTGATTAAAAAAATTTGAGATGTCTTTATGAAGCAATTGATCGAGCAAAATAATTGATTCAAAAAATATTGGCTAAACGTATTTTCGAAAATGGTGAGATATTATAGACAAAAGATGGGGAATGACAATTACATAGCAAGTAGTTTGTTTTATCTTATCATCATACAACAAGTGAAATATATAACATTTCAATAATACATCGACAATGCATAAAAGCAATAAAAATAGTTGCAGCTTGTTAAATGATGATAATAGTAATGCTGATAGAAATAATGTGAGTTTAATAAGTGATTATGATATTGGTCTTATTAACGGTGATTAATTATAAGAATCAACTCAAACATATTCAGTAGAAAAAACGGATTGGATTAACAATCATAATTGAAGAAACAATTCTATCGTTTATCGTCACTTCCTCATTAAAAATTCGGAGTTTCGATATCAGCTCTTGTAATTTTCGGTGGTTGATCATATGTTTTAGTCCACAAAAATGTTAATTCGGCCACGTAA
Source organism: Allium sativum (assembly GCA_030737875.1). Taxonomy (NCBI): domain Eukaryota; kingdom Viridiplantae; phylum Streptophyta; class Magnoliopsida; order Asparagales; family Amaryllidaceae; genus Allium; species Allium sativum. Next base: position 12,969 of record JASFAX010002327.1, on the reverse strand, counting down.
AGCATTACATTAAGCTGTGTTTATATGTGTTTCCATTCCCATATTAATTAACAACGGGGGGATAGAGCATTCACATATTCCAAAATTTCTCCAGTTTGTCAAAGACATGGATAATTATTATGATATGTTTTGGGTTGTATTGTGGCGTAGGGAAGAGTTCGATTGCGGCACGGTCGAAATGGACTCGGTGTAATAAAGCAGCTTATTTTGCCCACTTATTCTGTTTTTTTGGGCGTCCTGTTCAAATCGCAGACTATGTAGTATTTGTCAATGCACTTTAATTAATGCAGCTACTACTATAAAATTGTTTATTTTGTACCTTTGTTCACGTGTTTTATTAAGGTGGTTAAAGTGCTGTACGGTACCATCAACAAGTTCACACGCTCTACTTTATGCCAAAAGTGAAAATTACTCCTGTTGTCTAATTTATTTCGCTTTGCGTTTTCATAATTAACCAAGATATTATAACATGGTATTTTAGTTAGTAGAGAATGCGTTTGCAGGTTTAAGCGTATCATTTTACTTTTGTTCTGTAGTTTAATTAATTAATGTTTAAATCATAACAGTATCATTAATGCAGAACAACACTTTGAAACAAGCAGAACAAACACTACTGACATTGATGGAAATTTCTCAGTTGATAACTTACATAAGCAAGCAAGTCTTGATCAGATGGTATCTCCACCACGACTGTGAAACGATCCGTTTGAAGGAACGAAGGTGGCCTGATAAGTTGTCTACTAGACGTGCTGTGTGATGTCAATTCGCGTGTAGACTGAACTGATGGTGGACTCATTCCATTCAGAAAATCACGATACATAGTTGCATCGACCGAAGTAAATGGTTCAATTTACCATAGTTGGTGGTGCCTTTGGACCAAGGAACGCACCCTTGGCTGGTGTTCGATTTACCTTTCTTTTTTATTTTAGTTTTGTATATATGAAAAGAGAATGATGCATATAATGTGGGAAATGACCATTTCAGAAAACAAAGTTTAACAACAACAAAAAAGCATTTTATTTATTGTCTATGTTTCGGAAAATAACGAAAAAAACGAGAGATAACTCATCTTTTAGTCGTTCCTCTATCGCTATTTGAAGCTTTTTTCAAAAATATTTCAACCTAATCGAAAAAGCGAAAATTACTTTTATATCAAATTTATTTCAGGACCTTTTCCTTTGTAAGTTTAAGAAAACAAAAACGTAGTTATTTTCGATATAATGTTGTGGTTATCAGCCTAAGCATTTAAGGCTTTTGAAAGAAGCTTGAACAAATAAATTGCGTAAATAAAGCATACGCTTTTTAAAGTGGATCGTTCACCACAAATGATTTTTATTGTGGTCCGTCCGCTACAATACCAGGTCTAGACATACGTTTTTTCTAAGACCTGACCAATATTTTGTTTGTTTATAGCTTGACCGTTTTCCTTTTCTTGTTATTTATATACATATTAAGAGATTTATGTGGTCCAAAGGCATCAAAGTAATATTTGTACAAGAACTCCACATTGGTAAGATGATTTGAAATAGCATCTAAAGCTTTTAAAAGAAAGAGGTTTGAACGAATGAATTGTGTAAATAAAGCATGCTATTTCTATTTCTAGGACCTGACCAATATTTTGTTTCTTTATAATTTGACCGTTTTCCTATTCTTTTTATGTGGTCTAAACGCATCAAAATGATATTTGTACAAGAACTCCACATTGGTGAGATTCGAAATAGCAAATTGTTGAATTATTTGAAGGTACGTAAAGCAAGCGTGCAAAAAAAGGTATTTTTGGCATGTATCGACGGAAAGAAAGAATGGAGAATGTGAGTAGTCCAAATCCAAAGATAACTAACATTTGTGAATTGTCATTTGACCTAGCAATCGTTTGTTTTACAACCACGAAAGAAAGCATGAAACAAATGTGCTTACTATCAATGCCATTACAGCAGCAGTAACATTCCCATCCAAACAGCCCACGTTTTCAGTATATTTTTTTTTATCATCTATCTTCTTCTTTTTTTAAAAAGGAAGTGCAAAGAGAATACAGTTCAATTTTGTATAGAAATGACCAAAGCCTTAGTCAAAACACAATACAACAAAGATCATCAAAATACAGAAGAAAAACAAGTCCAACATCTCGGCCCACAAAAAAGGCCCATCCGCCACTTCCATTTCAAAACTCAAAGCTTCATCTTTATCCTGCATCGTTTAACTCAAGTGTGGTGCTAAGCGCACCCCGATATCCTCTTCCTTATACTACACTTAAAAAAATAAAACTCATTAAATTTTGTATGCTTTCTAATATCACATTACCACTTTATTCTAATCTCTCACTCAACTATTATTTGCCAAACTAATCACATACTCAGACCTAATCGGAAAAACCCTAAACAAGATCAATCGTTGTTTACTTCATTTTTTCGTGGGAAAATTCAAATTCCAATCGTAATTTGAGGCCCTAATCTTTCACTTCCTCTTCTAGTTTTCTTAATTCAAACCTTATTCACAACATATGTATATTCATCGACGCATTCTTTTAGTCTCATTGAATTTTTGTGAGGAGAAAGATGGTTGAATTCGCTGGAAACAAAAGTCATGGCACTGAACCCGAAAATGAGGTTTGTTTTATAATTTTGCATTATATTTTTTATTTTGTATTAAAAGAACTATAAATATATTGTCATTTTATTATTTTGTTGTAGGATACAAGCAATGCATTTGGGTTGGAAAACATGAATGAAGATGTCAAAATTGATCGGTTGTAGAACTAGGGTATTGGAATGAGGAGGAACGAATAACAGGCAAGAGAGAACTAGGGTAAAACGGTGTAGTAGCCGCTATTTTTGTAGTACGGTATTAAGAGAAGTATAACAATAATTGTTGTGGTATTTTTCAGTTGTGGTATTAGAAAGAGGATATTGGGGTGCCCTTAACACTACACTAACTCAATACCCCATATTGCAATAATTGTTCATTCCTCAAAGTACGAGCTGATTTGGAACCAGTATTTTGAATCAACGATACAATTTCTCGTTCAATTTTCATGAGTGTAACAGTTGAATGATTTCTTCGACCCTGAAATATCCTCAAATTTCTTTCTTTCCAAATAAAGTAAATAGCTGTTGTGAAAGATCCAAAGGCCAAATCCTTCAATTGATCTTTATCTGTGAATTTCGTAAATAACAATTTTGCTTCTTCTTTAAGATCCGAAGAGATGATTAATGGAAGCTCCAGCTTTTACTTCAATGATAACCAAATAAAAGCTGCAAAATCACACTGAAACAGAAGATGTTGTATGGTTTTTGGATGATTCTCACATAAAATATGCAGTGTGTTTGCTACATTGCTATAACGCAAGATTCTATCTTTAGTGTTCAGCCTCCCCAAAACAGCAAGGTATGAAATAAAGGACATCCTTATACTATTCTTTTTGTGCCATATTACTGAATAAACTGGATCTGGGTACTTTATGTTCTCGAGTGTACTCCCAAACTTTATGAAAAGAAAAAACACCCCCTTCACACCATTCATATCTATCTTGATTTAAATTGGGGTGAATTTTAACTGACCTGATTTCATTTAATAGCTCTCTTGTTGCAGGATGGATTACTGGGTGAAAAGCTTCATTTCTTATGATTTCAGATACTTTTTGCTCTGGTTGACCAATTAAATGCAGTCTATCAAATCCAAGCAAATCAACCATGCATTTGCAATTTATCCAAGGCTCAAACCAAAGATAAGTGTTATGCCCTCTAGATATTATCTTATTAAACAACTGTTTTGAACTATATCTAAGCCTGAGAATAGTTTCCAAGTACTTGAAGCATTTATATATATTGCCATTGACCAGAAAAAATTCTTCTTATAGTATCTGTTGTGAACCCATTTACTCCAAAATGATGAGTTAGATAGGAAATTCCATAACAATTTAATACAAGCTACCTTCTTAAGATCAGAAAACTTCTTCAAATCAATGCCCCCTTCTTCTTTAGGTTTACATAGAATGTCCCATGCAACTTTATGAGTTGTTCCTCCCCGGAAAAAAATCAGCACATAGAGTCTATAATTTGTTTAAAGTAAATTCTGGAATTTGATAGATAAAAAGCCAATAAAGAACAATAGGGGTTATAACTGAATTAATTAGTTTTGCACGACCAGCAAAACTGAGAAGCTTTGTTTCCCACCTTTGAATTTTACTTTGAACTCTGTGTATCAATGAATTACATTCTGAATAATGAAAATAATTTGATGATAGTGGAACACCAAGATATTTAATAGGCAAAGAACCTTGCTCATATCTCAAAATATTTAAAATCTCTGATGCATTATTCACTGAATTACTGAAGAATATCTTGGTATTAGTTGCATTTACATTCAAATCTGCATGCATACTTAGCTTCTAAAAGATAGATTTGAGGGCATTTGCATTTTGAATAGAGGACTTGCCAAAAATCATTAAATCATCTGCATATAAAAGATGAGAAATAATAGACTGAACTTGACTGCTTGGTTGAAATGCATTTGAACAGGTTACTTCATCCATCATGTATGTAAAAAACTGCATTGCTATAGCAAACAAAAATGGAGACAAAGGATCTCCCTGCCTCAAACCCCTTATTGATGATATAAAACCTTTAGGAACACCCTGAATACCAAGTTTATAAAATGTGTAGGGAAATTCATCTTTGACATTAAATAGCAGATTAGTTTCCTATTGACTTTATCATAAGCTTTCTACAAGTCAACTTTCACACACACACACACACACATATATATATATATATATATATATATATACACACACGCTCTGGGTGTATACATGCATGTGCGGACGTATATGTGTGTCGATCTATTTGAGTACTAATTTTGGAAAAAACGTCGGACGAAAATGGAATCCAACAACAAATGATGGTATTGGCACTTGGTTGTGCAATCCAAATTCTGCAGTATTTTTTGTTTTCCATTTCCTTTAAAAGCTATAAGCAATAACGAACGTCATTCGCAAATTGAGCTTTCATGGCTGGCACCATTTTATTGTTAAAAGTGAATAGCACTAAATTGGTGTTGTCCATCAAACTGGTAGGTATGGGGACATTTTAACTGTGCATGATCAGTTGAACCGTAATAACATATGTTAGTGTTACATAGAATCAATAGCAAAATTGAGTTACGGGGGCTAAAGACGTACGTCAATTTTACCATACTCACATTATACGTATATATCTTAATTTTCATTGTTGTCTAGTTCATGCATTGAGGATCGTCCAGATACCTTTTCCTTTGATTTATAACTAGTATAAAACGCAGGTATATGCATTTAATTTTCAAACATGTTTACTTAATATATAATTAAAAATGATCAGACAGATGTGTATCCTAAATGCAATGGTTTTGGCAGGTAGAACACTTTTGTTGCAGGTCGTTGTAGTGTGTATGTGTGTGTATATCCTCGTGCCAATCCCTTAAAGGCGTATTGAAGTTGTGATGACCGCCCAATATTTCCTGCACCAAACTAAGGAAAATGCGCGTTGTATGACGTGCCAGGCCAATATGGGACAATCATAAAGAAAGAATAACTCGAAATAAACATGTCGTATAACTAATAGCGTATGGATAACATATAATAGAAAATATACAATACCATATAGCGGTGAAGCATAACAGAATAGAAACTCAAATCTCATAACGTCTTAGAGTCAACAATGCAAAATATCTGTGAAAATGAGTTATCCATACATCAAACCTCACTACATATATCTCAGAATATCAAAAGTCATCAAAATATCTATGAAAATGAGTAATCCGTACATAAAGTCTTACTACATATCTCTCAAAATTTAAAAAATTATCAAAATACACCAGGAACAAAAGAACATCTAAATAGCATAGTAGTAGTACGTCAACCTTCTGCTCGTCACTCCACAGCATAATCGGCGTCAAAACCTGCTACCTGCTATCTCAATCTTCTCACCACCAACGTTTATGAGCAGCCTAAGGTAATAAGACGGAAACATAAAACCTTGAGTCAAACAACAATCTTAGTGAACGGTAAAATAACTAACAACATTTACACGTGTTATATTAGTATAGATGGTTCAATCATTTGATCCATCTTAGCAATGAAAAGATTAACATAGGATAATCATCTATCATATGTCACTCCACAATAGGAAAGGACATCCCCTAGTCTCATTTCTCCTCGATGACCCATGGTGATAGCCTACAGAAATAAAGAAGTAAACATATAATCAACCATAGCATACATAGCAACCAGTATATCCCAATTATCACTAACTAAAGCGTTGAATGCATCAATCATCGAATGACCGCCTGTTGCCGTCTGTCAAGGGCTAATGAAAAACCCCATTTCTAGTCGGACTACCATACATCCGTTTTGTATATGTTGGCCTCCATCCGAGACAAATAGACCGCTTCCAAAGATCGATCTAGGATACGCGATCCTACCAAATCCTTATGGGCGTCCTCACGAAACCCTGCTTTGAGCCTGCTAGAACCTTCGATAACCAACGATTCCTTGGCACTTCAAATATGTAAAGCCTTCCTTCTCGACGATTACATCTTTAGTTCAGGCGATTTCTTAAACCAATTCCATTATCATACTTGATCAACTCTCATCTGAGACAATCCATCATCTTATTGGATCATACATCATCCCACGACTAGTATCACATCTCCAACAACTCTAACCTGAGTTCACAATCGAAGCACCATCCATCATTGAGTTGCACATCACTCATCTAAAGTCCACTCATTACCAAACTTCATCAGCAACCTCTAGAAGCCATCACAACCGAGCTTCTAAAATATGAAACTCATACCATCAAGCATGATGGATTAGTACAAGTCCATACACTTAGCCATTCTTCGACTAAGTGTTGGTCCATTCCCATCCTATCTTCGAACACTTCCCGCCTGTCCATCCTCGAACCTAGATTCCTTTCCAATGAATTCTCATGTCAGTTCATCGATCAATTATCGAACGATCAACCTCTCTCTATCTCGAATCACATCCATATATCTTGAAATTTTGCACGTAGCCTTCAAATCACCCCTCGACCCATGCACCAACTTTCAACCCAATCCCATAAATGTTGTTGGATTGGTATCGGTCCACTAGCCATGGATCAGTACCGGTCCATAGACTTAGTATGTTTTTCAGTTAAAATTTTCGAGCATCATCTCGATACTCTCCAGAGCTCCTCCGTAAAGTTTCGTCTGAATCCGATCAACTGAACTTCTGATTTGCTATGTTCTTCAAACCTAAGATCTATGGCACATAATTCTAACAAACAATTCAATCAATGTATTTAGTACAACCAAAACAAATAGTGATTCATTAAATCTTGATCATACAAATATGAACATAAACATATCATTAAACAATGGATCTAACATGAATTGGATCTAAACATAAGTACAAACATGATTAAACTAATGAATTGTTTGCTTGTGTGATTAAATTCAGTTTTCCTAGGACGTCCAAATCTGGGTTAATTATATATGATCACATCTAAGGTGAATTTAATATATAATCATGAATATGATCTTGATTTACCCATAATATCTATAGTTTCTATGTGAGAGATATCCATCACTCACTAATTTCTAGATCCAATGCAATAACGACGAAATTAGATCTAGACAATAATAGAAAACCCCCAAAATCGATGCAACTGTGTTGATCTATCTTCCTTGATTATAATCTAGCCTCCAGATGCAATCTATGATGAATTAGACTGAATAGGATGAAGAATTAGGGATTAGGTTAAACCGGAGAATCATAAGTGCTCAACCTAATGTTTGAATAAAGAAAGAAACTTTGATTCTCTTCCCAAACCACCCTATTTATAGTAGCAAGTCATTAGCGAATTGGCTTCATAATCATCCCGTTAGCAACTAATTTGTCTATCTAATTGAAATTGAAACTTAAAACAACGATTCCTCCCAAACCGCTGAACTAAATATCTAATGTGACCACTTTACGAAAATCACCATTATGATCCAATGAGACCAATTTCAGCACCTGATTTGATCTCTATCAAAATTTATATCTAAAGCAATATTCATAAGGGTACAATGGTCACAAGTCGACTCGGTAAAAATCATGGACATATCTCACATCCCCATGAACAACATATTAAAATTTGAGAATGGTTCGACTATTAATGAATAAAATAAAATTATTTTACGATCCTCCGATACGTAAAATATGATTCGTTACAGAAGTCGTGAATACCAGAAACCGTTTTACATACGTTCTCCATAGCAGAATCCATCTGAAGACTGTCCATAAAGCTCCCATCTAAAGTCATTCGACAAGTGGACTATCTCTAGAGAACATTAATTACGGTGCGACCTCATCGACTGTCCTTCAAGTCACAACAACTACAGGCCATCCCTAACGGTCATCAGTTGCCATAGTCTCCCATTATATGTCTCTCTTCCTCCTTCTACAGTCACCTAAGTACGACTTTGTGTCATCCTCTCTGCATTTCGGAGAAAAATCATCCATTGTAAAAGCCTCGCTTCCCATCAAGTAACCACCATCGTTGAATGACAAATCACTGCATTGAAGCACTATATCCTCGCCTTACACCAAAACCACTGGTTGAAGAGCCACCATATCGAAACTAGTGTCAAATGAACCATTATATCATGCTCCTCGAAAACTGCATCATTATCCATGTCATATAGGCCAAAATTGATAACTTCAATAGTAAACAATATCAATCACTCCATAGTAATCAACAACAATCACTATAATTTTGTGTTTAACCAAAATTGGTTAAATGCACATTAAGTGTAAATTATGACGTTCGTTGCGAAATCCAAGCTCATTGCCAAGTTTATCCTCCGTTTCTGGATCCATCACCAAACTTTAATGCTGCTCAACAGTTTTTCAGTCGCTAAGCTCTAACGATTCCCTATCGTCAATACGTAAATACACTTCAATGCTCTTTCATCTTCGAATTGGTCTTCACGTTCTAATACTCCTTCGTAAATCCAACTCATCTGTTCGAGTCCATCATCCTTATGTGCTCAATCAATATAGATCTCTTGTGCGTTTGATCGATAAGTACCAAATTTTAACGAATGAGATTATACTAGTCCTATATTGCCTATGAAAGGTGTTTTCTGCCAAACAACACAAAGATGCCAAACTACGCAGTGGTTAATTTGTGATGTTGCTTTCCGGGAGGTTAGGTGTTCGTGTCCCGCCGTTATCACATGTTATCAGAGCCTATGCCAAGCCGAAATTGTATGTAATGCTGCTGCAAATGTCAATTAGTGTGAAACCAATGTGGGTTACGTGCACAACACCTAAGTGAGTAGTGAAGACGAGCCAACGAAGACATATAGCTTTTTAAGGGTATGTAATCTGTAACACCCCTTTCGAAAAGTTAACACAAAGATCTCTTAATACAGTGGTTAATGCATGTTATTGCTTTCTGAAAGTTAGGGGTTTGAGTCCCACGGTTATCATAATAATAGTAATAATAAATTAAGTGGAATATATAGAAAATAATTAGTGTGAATTTGGTGCCAAAATAGTTCAAACCTAGTGTTAATGTCAAAATAGCGTTTAATATCATGCAGATGAGTAAAAAGATGATATTCAGGTTTAAACTAACCAAATTACTGTTTAATTCTTTTATTTATCATTAAGTAGCTTTAACTATCCTAGAAATTATATTTTGAGATTATAAATTACTTTAAAATGTTAATTATCTACCGTACAAGTAATTATAGTTCAGGGAGAGATGTATCACTTACCTTAGACAAATCAGTTCAAACTAGGGTTAACGCGTAGAGCTCTTAAATATGAGTCCAAAGGAAGAAATCGCCTCCAGATGGAGCTCGTATGCCAAAGTTATACTACTTGGAACATCGAATTTCGAATTCTAAATGAAAAGAAATAAAACCTCACCAATCTATCAAATTGTGTTACATCAGCTTCCACTGACCTGCCTCCCTCACCCTCTCTATGTGCATTCTTGCCAAACAAGTACATCACACGTTCAAACTCTTACATCAAAAAAGTCACACCCGCCACATTAGCTCCAACCCTAAATTCTCCTTTCGCTGCCACCTCCAACCACCAGACCGACTATCACCTCCCTGGTTCTCTCCGTCCCTCTATCACCTAGGTTTTCCTAGAGGCTCTACATTTGAAATACCCCATCTTGCAAAAAGAAAACTTGAAAACGAAATATACTAAAACCCATATTTCTCTCTTTTTCGAACTTCGATCGACCTCAAACCAATGTCATTCTCTTCGTTTTTTCATTTTTTCGCACTTTACCTTTTGGTCCATGAGTTAATCCTCGTTGACGTGGTCATAATTTGCCAAAAATAAAGCTGGACAACTACCTTAAAATTGAGTTTCCGACCATGTCAATGATCCGATCGACAAACAACGACCAAAGATAGTTTTGTATCGAGGAATAACTTCATGTTGGAAGTTTTGAATGAAAATGGACGGATTGAGAGGAGCAACCTAGACTATTGAATATAAGGTTTTACGGCGGCTAGAGTTAGGGATTGGAGAATAAAATAATATTATTCACGAACTATGTGCCTGTATTTATAGGGAAGGTCCAAAATGTATCCGAACTCTAATTGACATGCACTGGCAAGTGATTTGAGCATATAAATACGACTTATAAACGCAATAACATATGTCTTAAGATCAAATTTCATATCTTGTAACTCCCAACCCTTTTTCTGAACATTCACTTCCCACAATTGAAATCAACATACATTTATAATCCGCAAAGTAAGAAGATATAGAGAGGAATATCGCAACAGAATGAAAATCTATAATATAACAATAACATTACACAAATAAAGGTTGTAAATTTAATATATACATTTAAGAATTAATCTATAAATCAGTCTAGACAATTATAACAGCCTACCCTTACAAATGCTGAAGAATAACAACAAACCGACATAGCGGAAAAATAAAGAAATAAAAGAATACGTTTTAGCCTTTAGCTCCTCCCTTGAAGCTCTAAAAGCAGTCTAAACTAACCTGGAAATATACTCTTTCTTACTCGATATTATAAGCAAATAAAATTCAGATTGATCTGATAAACCAACTTAAGAAAACTCAAACCTTGAGAAAATCATTCTTTAACTTATAAACCATTGAAATCAAAAGGTATCTCTTAAGCCCGAGCCGCACATGAACATGAACAGTTTTTTACTTTACAATAACCAAAACATCTTTATTATAAATCTAGCGATATTATAATAATACATAAAATCCATAAATAAATATATTTAAATAGTTAGAATACTTGCATCTCATGTTTCAACATTATGTATACACACACACACTCACAACTAAGTCCGAAAATTAGTAATGGAGAATGAATTCCAACTATGAAAGGGCAAGAGCTAACCTACCAGATCCTTACATCTATAGATAAAACGTATGAGAATCAGCTTTAATTTGCACCTCAACTACTCAGGATCGACCCTACCCTAAACTAGGCAATGCTGAATATGACCATCATGGTTGATAGACAACTAATAAGGGGACATGAAACATACAAGGATATCGATTCTAGATATGGAATAATTATATCCTAATGGGAGCGATCGATATAGCATTTTGGCTTTCCCCTACTTTAGTCATTTACCAGGTGATGAGACTAAATGTTATGTTTAATTTATGAACAGCAGGATATCCCGAATGCTAACATTGTTTTCCAGGATAATATGTAATGCCAGTATTCATCTATACAAGTTCGCTCTAGGTTTGAACAAAACCGAGTAACTCCAACTTCGGTCATCTTCAAGATATTTTCAGTTCGAAACGTTAAGCCAAGTCAAATTTGTTTTGTTGAACCACTTGGTCCGATCTTGGTCTCTTTAAAATGACAATTGAACTTTGAACCCAAATTCATAGACAATCAAACTTTGCACCCAAATCTTCAACACATAGCAGGTGAAAACATCATCAAAACCATAGAGTCATGTACATGAAATCAATAATATCTGGATACAAGTCATCCTCACTACAACCCTCATAGTACGCTCATTAGTGGAAAACAATATATAGAAGTAACGATACGCTATAGCTCCTTCAAGCTCGTCCCCGGCTTGGCACTTCATATAACCTAACCTGCTACCTAGTCTACTCATCAGCATAGTCGGTGAGTACCCAAGATAATAAGAAAGAAACATAAAACCTTGGGTCAGATAACATTTCAGCATAAGTAATAAGATTTATCAAATGTTGTACTACAAACTATGTAATTTAATAGGCTAAGTCTCATACCAAACCTGTCCCTGTATCCAAAGAGTCAACACATAATAATGCTATAATATATGCTACTCAAAGGAGTAGTGCTACACAGAGCAATAACATAAGGAGTGGACCAAATCAAAAGATAAGAGAATCTTTCTATCACTCCCGGCTCCCATTCTATATCTTTTGTAAGCCCTATAGGTGATAGTCTAACCAAGAGACGAAAATGTAAATCAGAAGGCAACCATAGAAACCATCATACAAATCCCAACTTTACTTTCTAAACTCGTAAATACATTGATACTTATATAGCAACCCTAAACAAGGATTGACGGAAATCCTGGTTCTAGTAGACACTCCATGCTACGCCGGCACATGTCCTTCTGGCCTAGGTTCGCCACCCATGGTACGCGATCCTACCAGTTCTAACGGGCGTCCCTACTATACCCCTGTTTTGAGTTCTACCAGAACACTCCTAGCTATCAACGATTCCCTGGCAAATCACTTGAAGAGTTACTCCTCTCTGTCGATCTAAAGCCCGAGTCCTCCTTAAACAATACATTATCTTGAAGCTTTGCTACTACGAATCACTTCAATCCTTATATCACCATTTGCTACAAGATGTATTCATAATCTCATTCGCCACGTCAATTATGCGGTGTCATTCTCCATGAATTGCCTCATTGTTACGTAGCTACGCT
>JASFAX010002326.1:0-46405 GCA_030737875.1 Allium sativum | reverse complement strand
GAATATGGAAGATATATGTAAAAATAGACATGTAATAATTGAAAATGAACATGTAATTGATAGTAATAAAAGAACAATAACATATACTTATAAACACTGTAATTTTTCAGATCCAATATGTATTTACTTTCAAAATCCTTTTTAGAGTAGCAGTTCTAAAAATAACGTGAAACTCACAATAATATGTATTAGATCTTGAATAGGCCTTTAAAATAGTTGTTGTAGAAGAAAAACAAGAATTATCCATTCAATCTATGTTCTGGCAGCACCTAGACATTTTCTTAATTTTATTTAGAAAATAGCTTAAAGGAGGAAGAAAATGAAGAAATGTTTGTGTAATAGAAAATGGTGGGGCCGCTAGCCTATTTATAGAAATGTTAGGGTAATTATAAACCATAGGATATTAGGTTATAAAATCAAACCATTCAAAACACATCACCGCTGGTCAGCAAAGAATTTTACCAAAAATCTCGTCCAGGTTGTAATGACCTAAAATTCCGGTCCAATTTGAGCTGACCAAGTAACACAAGTCCAACCCCAATTACATTGGAAAATCAGAACACTAATAGATAGAAAACAGAGGGTGAGAATAGATAAGATAGAACTTAGAACAGAAGAAGAAGAAGAACACAACATCAGAGTAACACGAACCTCACAGCCGAATGAATAACATATAATGGATAACATATCTTTGAAATATAAATCTGTATTTGAATATACATATCATTTCAAAGTACAACACTTACAACATAGCGGAACTACACTATAGCTATATGATCCTGAAGCCTCCTGCTCCAGCTCTTCAAGTATCTGTAAATCCCGACTACTTGACTGCCCGTACAAAATTGGGCACCCAAGAGTTTAGGGAAAACAAAACAAAATAAACTTCGGGTCAGTCATGGGACTAGTATGAGTACAACAGTTTAAAATAGTTCGAACAAGTAAACGAAATCTCATAAGACCACGCCGTATAACGGAACGGGTTTTTCCCTTATGAGAATCCAAAATATCTTTATATCAAAACCTTTGATATTATAATAATGTATGTCAACCACAATATAATAATCATCTAGCAGAAACGCTTCCATCTCACGTTCTGCATATATAGTATACAATCAAAACCGCAAGCACGTATTGGGCAATGGATTTCCAACTATGACAAGGTATGGAACCACCTTTCGCTAGTGTACCTCTAGAGAGGAATACACTGGGTTCAACAAGAACATCTTGCAACCCAGCCACACATGACCAACCACTCATTTCGCTTGAGTGTATCGAATGTATATCACCAACGGTTGGGATCAACAACCGTTTCCCGAATGGGACAATATCAACAATAGATTTTTAGAAGTAAATGAAACTCTAGATCAGGTGATTATACACCCTACTTCGGAGCCACCGACTTAGCCATGCCGCCTGCCCGATTTCTGTCATTTACCAGTTGATGAGGCTTGAGGTTACGCTTCATCATCACATCAGATTCACTTCGAATGCCACATTGTCAGATCCATCGAAAATCACTAATTGACGTCTACAACAGTACATTACGTGTTAGTTAAAGAAGTTTCCTTCTCCGCTTCCACTCTTGGTACGATTGAAGAAATCAATGTATGTGACCTTTCTGGAAATACTCTGTCAAACATTCATCCATACAAGTCATCCAGGAACATGATGAACCGAAAGCACTATTTAGTACATCCATCTTAGGCACTGTTATATTAGACTTATACAATAGCCCTTGCACTTTACTCCGTCTTCAATTATCTTTGGTATAATGATTCGCAACGCTTATGCCAATACAGAGTGGTTCTTTGGATAATAATCCAATCGGTCTCTCCGTATTAACAACGTTAAAATGGTCAAAAAAACTTCGATAGTCGGTGAGTTAACTATCTAAGAAAAACACGTGTGCAAACAACGATATTATTTCCAGGAGGAAATTATATCGATCAATCATCAATCATATATATATATATATATATGTATTTATATATATATATATTCATATTCCTTATTTTCTATGTTTAGAAAATATACGTTATTAACACTGGAAAACATTTCCATTGTTATTTACATATCACTATCATTTTACAACTATCAGTCCCTGACTGTAAACTAGTAGGAGAACAATTCTCTAAGTATAAACCCCGAAGGCCGAAACCAACATCAGATCGATACTCAGAAAACTATTCAACTTAACTAGTCTCTAGTCAGTTTCAAATCTGGTTTAACTCTATTTCGATTACTCTGTTCTATTAACTTGATTCGATTAACCCTTCTATTTATTTTCTAAATAGAAAATCCTTTATTCCATTTATTTTGCTTAACATCTCTTTTATAACTTATTCAATGTCTAAGTCAATATCCCTTTATCATAACTTATTCATTTCCTAAATAAATAATCCGTTTAATATCCTATTTATTTATTCTAAATGTTTCCTTTAATAACCCTATTTATTTAACAAATAAATATGTTCTTTCCTTATTCTATTTATTTAACAAATGCATAAATCCATTATCTTATCCTATTTATCTAACAAATAAATATCTCACTTATTATCTCCTCTTTATTTTCTAAGTAAATAGTCCATTTTATAACATCTTATTTATTTATCCTAAATAAATAATTCACTTTATAATTATTTCAATTTATAAATATTTCCTATTTATAAATATTCCAATTTATACATATTCTGTTTTCAATATCACTTTGAAAAACTCCTTTTCCCATTCCGATATTTTATGGTACTTAACACATCATATCACGATGACCAATATCGTCCGAACACATATAATCAACCACAGATTATAAACTACATCATATATCACAATATATGAAAAACAATAAAATAACTGTTGAGGAATCCAGTCGGATTCGTCCAACCTGTTTCCCTGCATCCACAGATGTCACACAATAAAATCAACATCTCTTTTAGTTCCATATGATATATTCTGTTAAACAGAATCAATATATAAATTCAACTAACTAACTAGTAGTTCAATCAAACAGTCAACACATAGTCAATCAGCAAATATTTAACAGTTCTAAAAATACAACACGAAATTATAAACTGTTCAGAGTTAGTGAGATTTACTCACTTTGGCAGATCATCGTTAAAGAACGATAAATTGTTTGTTTGATTTAAATCAAACAATTTATTTCCCCATAAATTCAAACGAGCACCAATCCACTCCCAGTCAGTTCTAGTGTGTAGATGCCGTCCATACGATCCTAACGGATCCAACCATTCGAAATTTTGATGATATATGACAAAGTTATTCGGTCTAGAAGTTTGAACTATTTAAAAATAAAACAAAATTTAAATTCCCTTTAAAAATTAATTGGGCATAACTTCTCAAAGCCGGCCCGTTAAACCCTTTGATTTACTAGACCTGAATGATTCCCCTTTCTTCCCCAAAACAAAAGCACGGTTCCAGGAAGTCCACGCACACCATTTTGCCTATCACGTTCTCCTTCTCCGATCAACCGCACCCAAAATAAACTCCATCATTTCATTCTCCATCATCCCCTCTTCCACCATATACCAAAAATATAAAACTCGATCACTTCCTCCTTTCTGCGTCGCTCAGCTCTTCACGAGCTACCAGGTGAAGTCACGACAGTTCTCAGTGTCGAATCTCCTCAAAAACCATCACAAGATGCAACCGCACCCTCTAAATCCAAAAACCAACATCACTTCATGCACTGATGCTCCAAAATAAAGGAAACCCGAACCCTAGGTCACTGCGGAAAAAACCCCAACCTCAAAACAATGATCGAGTCTGGCAAAATACACATCAGAAGGAAGAGAAGGCTGCCAGCATCTCAACTATATGTATTTTATAATTTATATAATTTTCTTTTGATTCCTATGAATTTTATGAAGATGAGGCTCTTCACATTTTCACATTTTTGGTGGAGGCGGAAAATGGGTTGACCGAATGAGGATGGAAACTAGGTTTTAAGGATTGTTTAGGGGGGTATTTATAAGGGAAATGGAGGTAGATATTTTTATTATTTTTTTATCCTTATTTAAAATGCGTCTGCCTTCTAAAAATTCGTGTGATCACACATGATACCCAAAAATTACGAAAATTGGCATGCTTCTACAGTTTGACATTACGGTCCCAATGAAAATGGTTTCGTCGAATTCCAACTTCGTATGCTCACACAACGTATTTTTAACCATCAAAATACTGACTTTTTTTCACTCTAAAAATCCGTACGACCACATAGTGACTCTAAAAATCACTAAATTGGAAATCTAACAACTATTTGACATTGCGGATCCAACAAAATTAGTTTCGTCGAATTCCGACTTTGTTTGCAAAAGTGGCTATTTTTAAAGTCCTAAATAACCCATTTAAATATATAAATATATTTAAATATAATTAAATTAAATATTTATAAATAAATATTATCGTATATATTCACAGTGGAATACCATACAGCTGTACTGGGATTTATAACTTGATATTTCAAATCCCGATTAAATCGATATTCGATTTAAAATGAAATTCTTTTTTAAAATATAAATAATTCCTTTATAAATTATAAAGGAATTCCACAGTGACTTTTCTAAATTTTGATTTGGACGTAAATCAAAATCTACCCGA
The DNA here is from genome assembly GCA_030737875.1 of Allium sativum. Taxonomy (NCBI): domain Eukaryota; kingdom Viridiplantae; phylum Streptophyta; class Magnoliopsida; order Asparagales; family Amaryllidaceae; genus Allium; species Allium sativum. Next base: position 41,788 of record JASFAX010002326.1, on the reverse strand, counting down.
CGAAATCCAGATTTTTCTCTTCCACTAGAAAGATATACTCCACCAGCTCCGTACGTTTCTTGTTTCACTGAAATTCGGCTTAAAACGAATCCTGTACATTCAATTGAAGTTTGAATAGCCAATTTACGAACTGCAGCGCCATTTCGAGCTCGATTTTAATTATATTATAACTCTACGTTCAAATTGTCATTTATATAATATATTCATTATTCGAATTCAATTCCAAGCTGAATTAAATATCACAGATGATCCAGTTCACACCATATCGCCATTTCAGCCAATTTTGATTATTCCAGAATTAAATATATTATTTATTTTATTATTTTAATTAAATATTCACCATTATTTAATTCCACGATCATTAAATCCTTTTAATCACCCTTTAAATAATTAAATTAATTAATTATTATACCGCTGGAAAATGCGGGTCATTACATTCTTCCCCACTTAAAATAATTTCACCCTCGAAATTGCTAAGGTAGAAAACAACTCTATTAACTGGTTATAACTTATTTGTTCACTTCTTAATTTCAGTTTCCAATTGGACCAATTTAATTTCAATTAAATATTAATTAATTCTTATTAACGAAAATTTTCAAAAATCCTGAAAATTTTCTAACGCCTTACTTTTTTTTGAAAAATTTCGCCAGCACCTCCTTTGTACTAGTCAATAGGTCAAACTCCAACTCGTCTCTCTGGGCCATCTCCATCCCAAAAGAAAATCAAACAGCCAAGCGGCTTGCCAATTCGGCTCATAAATCTTATATCCAATAGAAATATAAACTTGTACCTTTTTTCGGCATATCATTTTATCCTTTCCACCTTTTATCAATTCAGCGGATACAAGGGTCATCCCAATCAAATTCCAATCTGCTTTTATCCACAACACAACCATTCGCTTATATCCGAGCCAAATATCATTTCAACTCGAGTTTTTTCTCGATTCCCAACTCTTAACTTGATTATCACATTACACTTCAAATTTGAATCTCACAATCCAATTTGTCTTAATATCATTCTAATTCAATCTCTGTTACCACTTTACTGGCTTTACTTTATGTAACACCCCACGTCCATTAATGTCACTCACAAAGGGAATGCATTAACTTCCATGGAGCATTTTAAGTAAGTATAGAACAGAAAATCACAACAAGACAGATATAAAGCAGTACTTGAAAATTAAAACTTTATTTCATTGCAGCGGATAAACCCATATGTTTGATTACATCATCAAAACCATAAACCAAAGTCAAGTACATCATATCCATCTTGATAAAACAAAGTACATAAACTGAAAGACATAATCCCCAACATTAAAATAGCCATAAATAAAGAGAAGCTGAACTTTACTTCAGCGGTCCAAGAAATCTTCTAAAAGCAGTTTAAGATCAAGCTCCACTGGTGCTAATTCCAACCTGAGCACCTTGGGGGGTGGGGGAAGGAAAGAGATGGAAAAAGGGGGGGTCAGACATAAAGTTTGGCGAGTGCGATAATTCTAACAATATAATTAACAAAGTAACTAGGCTAAGGCATAAGTTGGAAAATAAGGAAATGACCATGAACCATTGAGTATGGAAGAGTAAACAAGGAAACAAGATGAACAACGATATCGTTTAAGCGTACCTAACCCACTAAGATAAATTTACTAAACTACACCAACACTATAGGATAATTGCTATACTGCACCGCCACTAGTATACTACACCACCTGAGGTTAATCCCGCCTACAGACTTAATAATGATATTGGTAGTTTCGTGCACCCCTAGCTACCTTCAGAGGTGTCGTCTGCCCCTATCTCCACTAGGTGTACCCACTACCCCCAAGCGATCGGCTCCCTAACTCGTAGATACCCGTGCTGGCCCCACAGTGGGGTGTATCACTCCCCAAAGTGGCAACCCGATACAACAAAGAATTCATGGCTTATACCTACACGATGCAACAACGTCTTACCTACCAGCTCGGGTCCACACAGGCATATGAACCCGTTGGACTTGCGTTGCCACCGCTAACCCGGTTTGGCCTCTTACAGTCAAGCCCAGTATGCGTGTCCCGTCCTCGACTTGGGTCGAGCCCACAAAGATACGTATGGGTTACTGGTTGAAACGGGCCCCCATTACTTGACACAAGCTATCCACCTAAGCTTGGTCCCGTCTAGTACATCCCACTTAACCCACTTCTTATTCATGTTTCAATTACATGTTTCAATTTTGGTTAAGTGTTTCTAATCGTATTTCCGAATGCCACCCAAGGCACCCACTAGATTCCACATGCCACCCAAGGTACCCACATAACCCCCTCATGTCCCACTACATGCTTATCTGGTTAAGTGTTTCTTAATTCATTAAGACCGTAACCTCATAAAGACCTCTCACATTAGACTGGCATTTGTGGCAGCTGGATTTGTCGGGCGGGTCCGGGCAGTCTTACACCACAAAAGACCCTAACCTCGTGTCTTTACAATTGTTACGTATTTAGTTTATGCCTAAGACCTCTCACATTAGACTGGCATTTGTGGCAGCTGGATTTGCCGGGCGGGTCCGGGCAGTCTGACACCACAAAAGAGTCTAACCTCGTGTCTTAGACGATTAATTACTCCTAATTAATCACCCCCAATTTGAATTACTTTCCCTATTCAAATTATCAATCAATTACAAATTTAGCGATGTCCATAATTGACTCAATTATGTCCATCCATTTATGGTATGTAAAATCATACCAATTTCACCACAATTTTATTTTAAGCCTTTTAAGGCATTTATGCCAATTAAACATTTTTAATATTATCCCCTTTTTCCCCACGTAGTATGTTTGTTCGTTTAACGTAAAAATATATGTTAGGCTCGAATAGTCTAACTCATAAAATGAAAGAAAACATCACATATATACACATAATTAAAACATAGATCTAATATAGGGGTGAACTTGCATATGTGAATGATGTTCTACATCTAAAACTTGCATAGGCCAAGATTACAATGAAGCGACCCGAACTTCCCCGGTCTCCGAAGAGATGAGAAAGAATGAATTACTGTGAGGACAAGACAAATCAGAACGCAGACAAAAGCACATTTCATTGTTATTACAACAATTCCATCAGATACAAGAATATACAGAGTATAAATGAATATTACACAGAAATATCAGAGATTTAAATTACATTTAAATACATAGCAGCGGAAAATAATACGATACACAACTGAAGGAGATATACGGATACAAAGCTTTTCGGATATCGTTCCAGCTGTAAACCAGGATCCTGTGAATATAAATCTGCAAAACCAAAACTAATAGTTGCCCGTGTCGAAAATAGGGGCACCCAGAGTTTAGGTTAAAACAATAAACTCCAGGTCAGTCATATGACTGGTGTGAGAACTAAAACAGTTATTAATCTTTATTTTTAAAGTTAGGTAAATCAAGGGACCACGCCGCATAACACGGAACGGGTTTCCTCCCAAGAACACCAGTGCATAAAACAACAGCACAATGCTAAATAAAGAAAAATGAAGCTATTATAAGACCCAGTTCCCATCACACAATGCAACGCAAGCCGGAGGATAGGGTTTTTACCTTATAATAGCCAAGAATGCTTGATACGTTTAAAACAAAACATTTGATACTATTATAAGTGCATATTGTATAAAATATCTTCAAATCATAAGTATCAATCATAGACGGCATAAGTGCCCCATCCCACTATGTCGACATACTAGGCTCTACAAATAAAACCGAAATACATGTATTGGAAATTGGATTTCCATCATGGTGGCTCCTGATTCGAAAGATCGATCGCGTAATGCAATTCACCACGGCTTACGTCCCAACAAGAGAAAACACCGTCTGTACATCCGTACATTTGGGACCAGAGTACCACCGCGGCTTACGTCCCAGCGAGAGAAAACACCGCCTACTCTATATATCCCTGAGCACTAGGCTCATCTCGGTCGACCGAATCCACGACACCACTAAGGTGCCCATCCACGAAAAAGCATACTGATCAAACCATCAGTTTACCACCATACCGGGGTGTGAGGCTCGCGGATCAACGCTATACACAAAGCCATGCTATATCAGATGCGCTTTGATCATCAACCACCAAACTTTGCTTTTCAACAAAAGTCTGGATCACTGCATCTCAGCATGCCACACTATCAATCCATATCGTACCACTGGTTTCTGCCAATATATAACCTCTGAGCTCATATGTCTCAGAGAAGGGCGTTAAGCAAGAGAATAAATTCTCCGCCGCCCAACAGATATATATTTAGCAGAGATCAACAAATACAATATAAAGGAATACAATGTCAGACACACCATCCATTTACAAGTCCGTTCTAGGTCTGAACGAAATCGGAGGCACTTTCCTCGCATATCCATCCATCTCCAAGTACGTCTGGACGACCACCAACTATTTCCATCCTCTTGGGTGTACAGCCCAATCAGGATCGTCAGTAATTATCCTAACGATGTGAAGACTTCAGGTCTTCAACCACTGTCTTCATCTTCAACATATCGTCGAATCGGTTATTCAGAATGGGTATAAACTCGGCCTTTCCGAACAACACGCGTATATTAAAAATAAATGTTACACAAACACAACATACGCCTCATTCCAATTCATTAGTTACTAACCGTAAATCAGTAAGAGAGCAATTCCCCAAATATTAACCCCGAAGGCCGAAACCAACATCAGATCAATATCCAGGAAACCATTCTTCTTAACTAACCTTCAGCTAGTTTCTAAATTAGAATTCTTAGGGAAAGGTTCCCGTTCATTTTATCCAAGATAAATTCTTTAAAATTTATCCTTTAATCTTCCTTTGGATGTCATTTCAAACCAAATTATGGTTTTCCAAACTAGTCGAGATTAGCGAACCACACCGAAGTAATTATTTATTTTATTTCCCAATCCCAACCTATTCATCCCCTGAAGCAAAACTGGTAATACTCCATATTTAACACCACAGTGTTATCGGTAAAATTAATTACCATTTCACGTTCAAATCTGATTAAAGATTTAACTATCGCTTTGGAGCAAAACTGGTGATACTCCATTCTCGCTTATTTTCTAAAGTTGATAATTTAAATTATCAATTTAATTGAAGATTCATCGAAACTCTTTTTACTGGGTTAAAGAACTTGTGTCATTTAAAACAAAGTTCACGATAAACCCAAATCACATTCTATTTATTATCGGGTTAAAGAACTAGTGTTATTTAAAACACAGTTCACGATAAACCCATGAATCAATTCTGTTTTAAACCCATTTCAAATCCAATTTATTTATTTAAAAATAAATGGGTTTTAATTTCAGTTCAAAACTAGTTCATTTCGATAAAAATCTATTTTTATCTTTTCAAATATGGAGTGTTTCATCCCAATTTTTCCCAAATCATTTATTATTATTTTACACTAATTATTACTATTTTTAATAATTTTATAAAGGCCCGTACAGTCGATTTCCATCAACGGACATCGAACTGCACTTACAGCGACCTTTTCCAAATTTGATTTGGATGTATCTCCAAATCCAACCATTAGATTTCAAATTTCTAATATTCGTTAGAAAGCTCTTTTCGATACGAACCCAACGGTCCCGGTTTTAGGAGAATCCGACGGTCGGATCTCCCGCAATGTCCGTTCGAAATAAATGGTCGAAATTCACGAACTGCCGCGGCGCGGCGCGTTCTATTCAGACCATTATATTATATATATAATATATATAATATATATTCCGTCGATTTTATTTAGAACGAATTTTATAAATAGTTTTGAAATCGTTTCAAAAACATTTCAACTTCCATTTCAATTCAAATCAAAATTGAATCTTTCCTTATAAATTTGTTTTAAAATTCATTTCTATTCAAGTTTCAATTCAATTTGAATTCATTTCACTTCGTTTTAAATTCAATTCGAATTCGATTCAATTCAAAGTGGTTTTCTATTCAATTCAAATTGGTTTTCTATTTGATTCAAATTCGTTATATATTCAATTGAAATCAAATTCATTTTCTATTCAAATCAAATTCGTTATATATGCAATTGAAATCAAATTCGTTTTCTATTCTATTCATTTCGAAATCGCTTTATATTCAATTCATTTCAAAATCGCTTTATATTCAATTCATTTCGAAATCGCTTTATATTCAATTCATTTCGAAATCGCTTTATATTCAATTCATTTCGAAATCGCTTTATATTCAATTCATTTTGAAATTGCTTTATATTCAATTCATTTCGAAATCGCTTTATATTCAATTCATTTCGAAATCATTTTACAATTCATTTCTAAAATGAATAAAATCGATATAAATATCGTTCACGTCAAAATGGCGTCAATCTAATCAACACGGCTTCATATATTTCTATTTTCAAATATTCTATTTCAAATATTTCCTATTATCAAAATATTTGTTATTATCAAAATATTTCGTTCAACACATGACTAATCTCAACGGATGAGTACAGTCAACACATGAACCTTTATTTTATATTGATAAAGATGTAAATTTTATTATTAAAATATTTCGTTCAACACATGACTAATCTCAATGGATGAGTACTGTCAACACATGAACCTTTATTTTATATTGATAAAGATGTAAATTTTATTATTAAAATATTTCGTTCAACACATGACTAATCTCAACGGATGAGTACTGTCAACACATGAACCTTTATTTTATATTGATAAAGATGTAAATTTTATTATTAAAATATTTCGTTCAACACATGACTAATCTCAACGGATGAGTACTGTCAACACATGAACCTTTATTTTATATGGTTCTTTATTTTCTAAATTGGAAGGAGGCCCAATCAATCACCATATAATGTTAATTATATGGATTTTCATACATCACACGTATATAATAGCATTGAAAAATAATCAACCATCAACCAAAGTGCACTACACTGTATAAGCATCAAATATAGATGTCTAACGCTTATAACAGCCTGTCAATCAATCGATCGACAAATTTAATCAATCAGGATGAGTGAACTTCAAATTTCATCCCAACACCCGTGTGGGGTTTCAAACAATCAAACACAGATTTTAGTTGTGCAGTTGGGCGATGTGTAAAATTTATCGACCCAATCAATGTCCTTCAAATAGGTGTACATAAACAAACCGTCCGGTTTGTAAATGTATATTTTATTTTATTGTATTCACTTCACGTTAAAAATTATATTTTTAACGATAAAATATTTTATTCAACCTATGAAAATATTCTATTCAGTTCATTTACACAATGAAAATGATATTTTTATTTTTCTAACATATTTTAGAAAATTTCGGCGGCATAATGGCACGATACTAGAAACGGGACAAGGCCTAGCCTTATCCCCGGTCTAGTGAAGGCCCACGCCATTCACACATCAATCAAATCCATTCCATTTCACCAAACAATTCAATTCAAACCAAATAATCTAACCAACTACACAACCAAACAATTAAACAAACAAGCCATCCATGGTCTGTGGATGACGGGTGTCGGGTGCTACTAAACACCGTCTGCATCCTAGTATATATATATATAACTAGAAAATGAAATTGAAAGGTGAGAAATTCTCACCAATAGGATCCACTACGCCGCTCTTCACTATCGCTCAGATTCGTTGTTCTGGATTTCAACGCAATTTGTTTCACGAAATATTATATTAGAAATCATATTTTTAACACTGTTATTCATATTTTCAAATCAAAGTATATTATATTTTCAAACTTCAAAGTATATTATATTTTCAATTTAAAAACAATGATGTATATTTTCTATTTGGAAAATCAATGCTAATTTTATTTGAAAAGCGATGACAATTTTATTTTAAAAACAAGGATTATTTTTCTTTTACAAACAATGCAAATCTTATTTTATGAACAAAGTTCTTATATTTAAATATTACATTTTTAATTGAAACAAAACTAATGCCATTTTTATTTCCAAAAAGAATGCCATTTTTATTTCCAAAAAGAATGCCATTTTTATTTCCAAAAAGAATGCCATTTTTATTTCAAAACAACGTATATATTTTCCTTTACAAAGACATTCATATAAAAATCTGAGATTTAAAAACTATTTTGTTCCTATATTAAAACAATGTCTTTTTTTTCTAATTTAATTTAAACTAATTTCCTAAAAAAAAAACCTTAATCAGTTTTTTTTTAAAAAAAAAAAAAAGAAATGGACCTTTCTTCCTCTATTCCTTCTGTACAGAAACGGCAGTCGTTTACTGAACCCATGAAAACCCACCACCTCGACAACGAACTTCCACTGCCGCTCACTCCACAGGTAGCCAGAGCGCCACCTGAAACCTTCACGTCGACGCCATTAGACTCCTCCACCAACGCCAAGGAGAGCAAACCCTCCGATGGGCCCACCTGCGCGGAAAAGGGGCGCGAACGAGACGACTTTGCCCCTAAAAATCGAGCAGCTTGCTTCGTGAAGATCGATCCGATTTGTATGGATTTCAAGCTGAAGGAAATCTCTACAAATATTGCCCTATGACTTCGTGAAATTACTGAGTGTTTTTCACGCAAATTGGAGGAGAAAGAATTGATGAATTTCGTTGTTCATTCGCTGGTGTCGGCTGTAATAGGGAGTGTTGACCACGGGTTAAACGAGATAAGGGTTTTTGACTTGGCCAAGGGGATATTTACAATTTTATATATTATTTAATTTCAAAAATAAAGATTTTACATAAGAACTTCAAATCAAACCCAACGACTGTCGTCTCCACCTAATTACCCCTATTCCGAACACAATGGGATATATATCGCAAGCTGATTCGATCGTTTCAATCGTTTCGATCAGTTTTCGTTAAATTTAAAATATAACTCATTATATTGAATTTTAAACGTACATTTCAATTTACCGGGGCCACATACTAACTCGAAAAATTCCATAAAAATATTTTCTAGCTTCGTATTGACGATACGGTCCTAACAAAACTAATTTCATCAAATTTTGAGACCGTTTGAAAAATGGCCAATTTCCAGTCGATTAAAATCAACTGAAACTGGTCAAACGCGTTTTCCTTTGCCACGCTTACATATTGATTCGGAAAATTTTGAAATTTGGAATCTAGCAATAACTTGACATCACGGACCCAACAAAAGTGGTTTCGTCGAAATCCGAGGTCGATTGCAAAATTTCCATTTTTAAGGGCCTGAATTCCATAGCGACTATTCAGGATTTTCAACTGGACATATCTTTTGATTCCCGCTATGAAATTTTGATTTTTCGGATTCGTTGGACATATATTCACAATTAGATCCTATTATTTTTGGTTTCACTAAAATCCGGTTTGTTTTGCACCCGGTACATTCAATTGAAGTTTGAAATCGAATTATCGAACTACCGCGCCATTTTCAATTCCTTTTATAATTATATATAATTATTTATATTCTAACGACGACGTATATAATATATACGATCGAATTCTATTCAAAATAAATTTCTCGTTGATTTTATTTAAAAAAATCTATTTTAAATAATCAAAATTCGCTAAAATTGCCAAAATAAAAATTTTAAACTGGCCCAGATTTTCGGGTTGTTACAATCAACTTGTATAACAACATATGTCATGGATCAAATCTAAAGGTGTGTACTTGATGAGATAATGGCCACAAACTTGCACAAACATCATGTATAACATAGATCCAAATCTAAAGGTGTGAACTTGATGAAATAATGGCCACAAACTTGCATAGACAACATATGTCATAGACCTATATCTAAAAGGGGTAAACTTGCATAGGTAATAACATAACATGATTCATATCCAACTCATAAATTCACATATGTGATTTATTCATCGCAACAATGGTGTAAACTAATATCTAACATGTAAAGTACCATGTCATAGCCTAACTTTCAATTAAATTCTCACATAAACTAGGTGCCATAATCATGTAAGGTCACATATAATTCTACCCAAACTTGTATATGGTTCATGTTTGAATCAACATCTAAACTTTCCTACATATGATTTATCATATGAATCAATATCACAAACTAGCATAAGAAACATGACAATTTGATTATATATAAAATTACAACATGGATGATAGCAACATAACTTTGCATCACAACATAACATCATAAATATTTCAATCATAATCCCATAACATAATTACTACACGCAATCAATACTTCATATCACATTCATACAATCCGCGTTATAACTTAATCTAATTAAATTACTAATTATTTTGCTAAAACTATCGAACTCACAACTCAAAAGCGGTCTTGAGTTCTGAATTCTGATTTCTGGAGTTGAATTAGCGCTCCTTTGATGAAGAATCGTTGTTAGGGTTGAATAGTTCTGATTTGGTTGTTGTTCTTCCTCTTTAATTTGGTGGCGGCTGCTCTAGGGTTCAAGACAACAGCATGACGGCCATAGGTTTAGTTTTGATTATGATTTAGGGTTTGAGTCTATGGGTCTTTTTATAGAGTTATGAAGTAATTTATGCCGTCAGATGTTCTTAGGGTTAATCAAAACCATTCAATTATGAAAGGGTGATGAGTCAGCCCTAATGACTCAGCAAGGAATCAGAAAGGACTCAACAACACGGGTCAGCCTGAACCAGAAAGCTGTGCGGGCTCCAGCCTCGACCTGGGTGCACTTGGCAGGTGCGCAGTGTTAATATGTACTGGCACACTTCCCAAGTGCGCCAGTGCTTTTTTTTTCTTTACTTTGCTACCAAACTTCGTTCGTCCAAAACTCTTTCATCCGGTACTCGTTTCCCGCAAACTCGGACTCTATCTTCACTAGAATTCTGAGACGAACACAATGGCACAACCCAATCCCCATAATTCTCACGTTTGAGATTAATTATTCTTTAATTTATTTAATTCGATTATTCAAAAATCCAGGGTGTTACATTATCCCCTCCTTAAAGGATTTCGTCCCCGAAATCTCCAAGTTAAGGAGAATGTATATCCTACCATCCAAACAACCATCTACTCAACCATCAAACACGACATCCATTGTCCTTATAAAAATTCTAATGTTGTATGAACATATGCAAGAAGTGTGTGTATATGTTCCTTATCTAATGCAAAATCAGGCGGTTTACTGATTCAGTTGACCTCCTTAATGCAAACCATGATAGTGCCATGTGTCCATTATGTATGCAAAAGAACCCTATCGATATATATTATTTCTACATGTGTGCACAAACATTCACCAAAATGCAACATCCATATGATGGTACAACCATTATACATCCATTACTTAAATATGTACACACATTTATATGCAATATGCAATATGAAGTGACTGAGCCGATCTAGTGCTAAAGTGTGTGTATATGCATCCACGAGCAACCACTAGCAAACACTTGCATCCACGTGCATCCATCATCCATAACATGTCTCAAACACATGTTTCAAACATAGGAATACCCTATCTAAAGGTCAAAGATACTAGCGAGAGGACGTACTAAAGATAAGATAAGTACAAGGTAAGCGATAAAGGAGAAATTAAAAGACATACCCTCGAAAAGAAAAGGGTACAATGAACACATCTTCGCTTCCGTCTCCCAAGTAGCGTTGCTCTCATCATCTCCCCATTGCACTTTGACTAGTTTGACCTCTCGATTTCTCAACTTCTTAATCTCCGACCCAAGAATGCGCGTAGGAGCTCGTCGAATCATTGCATCACGCTCGATCTCCACCTCTCTAAGCAAGCTCGGCTCTACCACTTCCGCGGTCTCGAGCAAGCACTTCCTCAAATGTGATACATGGAATACGTCGTGTACACCACTAAGTCTCTCGGGCAACTCCACTCTATACGCCATCTGCCCAATCCTTTCCTTAATAGGAAATGGCCCTACGAACCTTGGTGCTAACTTCCCAATGGACCCAACGCGAACGACGTTCCATAATGGAGACACTTTGACAAAGACCATGTCCCCAACTTCAAACTCAAGATCTGACCTCCTCTTATCTGCATAAGATTTCTGCCTATCTTGCGCCGTCTTCATCCTTCTTCGGATCAAATCAATCTTTCCCGAAGTCTCTCTAATCATATCGGGCCCAAGCAAGATCTTATATGTAGCTTCCCACCAACATGTAGGCGAAAGACACGGTCGTCCATAAAGAGCTTCGAACGGTGCCATGCCAATGCTAGACTAAAAGCTGTTATTATATGCGAATTCTACCAACGGAAGATGTTCTTCCCATGTACCTCCGAAATCTAAGACACATAACCTCAACAAGTCCTCTAGAATACGATTCACCCTCTCAGTCTAGCCGTCCGTCTGAGGATGATATGCGGTGCTCAAGCATAAATGAGTCCCTACCACCTCTTGCAAGCTTCTCCAAAATTCGCTAGTGAAAATAGGATCGCGGTCGCTCACTGTGTTAGAAGGAACACCGTGCAAACGAACTATCTCTTGAATGTATACGGAGGCTAACCATGGAGCAGTCCTCTTACTCTTCACGGGAATGAAATGGGCACTCTTAGTAAGTCTGTCTACCACGACCCAAATACCTGTATTACCCTTCCTCGATCTCGGTAATCCGTCAATAAAGTCCATCGAGACGCTTTCCCACTTCCATTGTGGGACCTCCAATGGATGAAGCAATCCACCGGGCTTCTTTTGCTCCGCTTTTACTTGTTGGCACACCAAGCATCTAGCGACATACTCAGCCACATCTTTCTTCGTGCCGGCCCAAAAGTAAACTCGTCTCATGTTCATGTACATCTTGTCCCCGCCGGGATGGATGGTCATCTTCGAACGATGGGCATCATCAAGAATGGTCTTCCTCAGATTCTCGTCTTGTGGTACACAAAGTCTACCATCCCTACGCAACCAACCCTTATCATCTAGGGTATACCTACGGAGATGGCTCGATGACTCCCCTCCTTTGAGCTTTTCTACTAACTCAACCAACCGTGGGTCGTCTCGCTGTGCTTCGCCAATCCATCCCAAAAGCGTAGGTCTAACCTCTAAGGATGCTAGCAAACCAGGTACGAAGTCAATGGAAGGTGTAAAGTCAAACGTAGAGATGAACTATAAACTTCGCCGCTCAACAAACAACAGACTCAAGGATAATGTTTTTCTACTTAAGGCATCTGCCACCACGTTACCCTTGCCAAGGGTATATGCTATCTCGAAGTCGTAGGATGCTAAGAACTCCATCCACCTTTGCTGCCTTAAGTTCAAGTCCTTCTGAGAGAACAAGTATTTTAACGACTTGTGGTCAGTGAACAATTCGAATTTCTCGCCAAGAAGATAATGACACCAAGACTTAAGCACGAAAACAATAGCGGACAACTCTAGGTCATGTGTAGGGTAATTTCTTTCATGCACTCTCAACTGCCTTCTACCATAGGCTATTACCCTTCCCTCTTGCATTAGGACTGCACCTAGTCCTGTCCCACAAGTGTCAGTATAAACGGTAAATGGCTTACTCCCATCTGGCAATACTAAGACTGGGGCTATGGTCAAAGCTCTCTTTAAACGTTGGAACGCATCATCACAATCTACGTCCCATGTGAAGACTAAGTTCTTCTTCGTCAAGCGTGTTAATGGAGCTGATATTTTTGCGAAGTCTTTGATAAACTTCCTATAGTAGCCAGCCAACCCTAAGAAACTTCTCTGGAGTGTTCACCAAGTCTAAGCCAAACCTTGCCAATTGGTTGAATTTGTTGACGTACTCTTTCACCGATAAATTCCCTTGCTTCAGTGACAAGAACCTTTTCATGTATAGATTCTCTTCAGCCCATGAGAGAAACTTTGCCTCAAATCTCTGCCTAAAATCTTGCCATGTATCGACCGGACGACCCCCATTAGTGACCTCCCACCAAAACGAGGCCTCATCCTTCATTAGCCACGCAGCTAGCTGGACTTTCCTTCCATCATCCACTTCAAAAATTCCTAACAATTCTTCCACCTCCTTAAGCCAGTTACGAGCTTCAACAAATGTCTTCGTCCCGTGAAAAGGTTTTCCACCCATTACTCTAAAGTCCTTACATATCATTGCGAAATTATCAACACGAGGAGGAGGAGGAGGAGGATTTGCTGGACCTGCGGCGGCGGCCCTAGCCTCAAGATATTGACGGAACCAACCGGGCACATGAACGCCCTCTGGTATCTCAGATGCTTTAGACATGCTGAAACGAAAAAGGAAAGATTCAATACAAAAAGGACTGAAGGTAAGATATATGGATCTTGGGGTTATGCTTTCTAAAATATATTTTTCTCTCAAAAATACTTTCCTTAAATCATACTTTTGAAAGTACTTCTTTATAAAAATTGTTTTGAAAAGAAAAATTTAGTTTTTCAAAAATTCGTATCTGTTCTGGTAACTTTCAACTCTGATACCACGTGTAACACCCCACGTCCATTAATGTCACTCACAAAGGGAATGCATTAACTTCCATGGAGCATTTTAAGTAAGTATAGAACTGAAAATCACAACAAGACAGATATAAAGCAGTACTTGAAAATTAAAACTTTATTTCATTGCAGCGGATAAACCCATATGTTTGATTACATCATCAAAACCATAAACCAAAGTCAAGTACATCATATCCATCTTGATAAAACAAAGTACATAAACTGAAAGACATAATCCCCAACATTAAAATAGCCATAAATAAAGAGAAGCTGAACTTTACTTCAGCGGTCCAAGAAATCTTCTAAAAGCAGTCCAAGATCAAGCTCCACTGGTGCTAGTTCCAACCTGAGCACCTGGGGGGGGGGGAGGAAAGAGATGGAAAAAGGGTGGTCAGACATAAAGTTTGGTGAGTGCGCTAATTCTAACAATATAATTAACAAAGTAACTAGGCTAAGGCATAAGTTAAAAAATAAGGAAATGACCATGAACCATTGAGTATGGAAGAGTAAACAAGGAAACAAGATGAACAACGATATCGTTTAAGCGTACCTAACCCACTAAGATAAATTTACTAAACTACACCAACACTATAGGATAATTGCTATACTGCACCGCCACAAGAATACTGCACCACCTAAGGTTAATACCGCCTACAGACTTAATAATGATATTGGAAGTTTCGTGCACCCCTAGCTACCTTTATAGGTGCCGTTTGCCCCTATCTCCACTAGGTGTACCCACTACCCCCAAGCGATCGGCTCCCTAATTCGTAGATACCTGTGCTGGCCCTACAGTGGGGTGTATCACTCCCCAAAGTGGCAACCCGATACAACAAAGAATGCACGGCTTATACCTACACGATGCAACAATGTCTTACCTACCAGCCCGGGTCCACACACGCATATGAACCCGTTGGACTTGCGTTGCCACCGCTAACCCGGTTTGGCCTCTTACAGTCAAGCCCAGTATGTGTGTCCCATCCTCGACTTGGGTCGAGCCCACAAAGATACGTATGGGTTACTGGTTGAAACGGGCCCCCATTACTTGACACAAGCTATCCACCTAAGCTTGGTCCCCTCTAGTACATCCCACTTAACCCACTTCTTATTCATGTTTCAATTACATGTTTCAATTTTGGTCAAGTGTTTCTAATCGTATTTCCAAATGCCACCCAAGGCACCCACTAGATTCCACATGCCACCCAAGGCACCCACTTAACCCCCTCATGTCCCACTACATGCTTATCTGGTTAAGTGTTTCTTAATTCATTAAGACCGTAACCTCATAAAGACCTCTCACATTAGATTGGCATTTGTGGTAGCTGGATTTGTCGGGCGGGTTCGGGCAGTCTTACACCACAAAAGAGCCTAATCTCGTGTCTTTACAATTGTTACGTATTTAGTTTATGCCTAAGACCTCTCACATTAGACTGGCATTTGTGGCAGCTGGATTTGCCGGGCGGGTCCGGGCAGTCTTACACCACAAAAGAGTCTAACCTCGTGTCTTAGACGATTAATTACTCCTAATTAATGACCCCAAATTTGAATTACTTTCCCTATTCAAATTATCAATCAATTCCAAATTTAGCGATGTCCATAATTGACTCAATTATGTCCATCCATTTATGGTATTTAAAATCATACCAATTTCACCACAATTTTATCTTATGCCTTTTAAGGCATTTATTCCAATTAAACATTTTTAATATTATCCCCTTTTTCCCCATGTAGTACGTTTGTTCGTTTAACGTAAAAATATACGTTAGGCTCGAATAGTCTAACTCATAAAATAAAAGAAAACATCACATATATACACATAATTAAAACATAGATATAACATAGGGGTGAACTTGCATATGTGGATGTTGTTCTACATCTAAAACTTGCATAGGCCAAGATTACAACTTGCATAACAACATATGTCATGGATCAAATCTAAAGGTGTGAACTTGATGAGATAATGGCCACAAACTTGCATAAACATCATGTATAACATAGATCCAAATCTAAAGGTGTGAACTTGATGAAATAATGGCCACAAACTTGCATAGACAACATATGTCATAGACCTATATCTAAAAGGGGTAAACTTGCATAGGTAATAACATAACATGATTAATATCCAACTCAAAAATTCACATATGTGATTTATTCATCGCAACAATGGTGTAAACTAATATCTAACATGTAATGTATCATGTCATAGCCTAACTTTCAATTAAATTCTCACATAAACTAGGTGCCATAATCATGTAAGGTCACATATAATTCTACCCAAACTTGTATATGGTTCATGTTTGAATCAACATCTAAATTTTCCTACATATGATTTATCATATGAATCAATATCACAAACTAGCATAAGAAACATGACAATTTGATTATATATAAAATTACAACATGGATGATAGCAACATAACTTTGCATCTCAACATAACATCATAGATATTTCAATCATAATCCTACAACATAATTACAACATGCAATCAATACTTCATATCACATCCATACAATCCGCGTTATAACTTAATCTAATTAAATTACTAATTATTTTGCTAAAACTATCGAACTCACAACTCAAAAGCAGTCTTGAGTTCTGAATTATGGAGTTGAATTAGCATTCCTTTGATGAAGAATCGTTGTTAGGGTTGAGTAATTTTGATTTGGTTGTTGTTCTTCCTCTTTAATTTAGTGGCGGCTGCTCTAGGGTTCAAGACAACAGCATGACGACCATAGGTTTAGTTTTAATTCTGATTTAGGGTTTGAGTCTATGGGTCTTTTTATAGAGTTATGAATTAATTTAAGCCGTCAGATGTTCTTAGGGTTAATCAAAACCATTCAATTATGATAGGGTGATGAGTCAGCCTTAATGACTCAACAAGGAGTCAGAAAGGACTCAACAACACGGGTCAGCCTAAACCAGAAAGCTATGCAGGCTCCAGCCTCGGCCTGGGCGCACTTGGCAGGTGCGCCAGTGTTAATATGTACTGGCGCACTTCCCAAGTGCGCCAGTGCATTTTTTTCTTTACTTTGTCACCAAACTTCGTTCGTCCATAACTCTTTCATCCGATACTCGTTTCCCGCAAACTCGGACTCTATCTTCGCTAGAAATCTGAAACGAACACAATGGCGCAACCCAATCCCCATAATTATCACGTCTGATATTAATTATTCTTTAATTTATTTAATTCGATTATTCAAAAATCTGGGGTGTTACACTTTAATTCAAATTTACTTTCACAAATTTCTGTTAAATTTGTTTATAATTCAAACAATCTTTCCCTGGGAGTTTTTAAACAGTTTACTCTTTTCAAAAAATCAAATTTTCCTTTTTGAAATTCAACACAACTTGTCTTTCCCAAAACAAATTCAAAACAGTATCTCTGGTAGTAATTCGTCACTTACAACTCGAAAATGAATACTGATGATGCAGCTGTCATCATCCGAATCTATTTTCCAGCGATCGAAGTGAGTTCAATACTATAAAACCATTTCTAAACATTTCCACTTTGAAATTCATTCCAAAATATAATTCACAGTGCTTGTAAAACAATTTAAAATCTCCCAGGATCTTGAATTTTCCTTATTTTTAATCCAAATCCATTTACAAACACTTATCCAATTTTCCAGAATTTCAATTCAATTTCTGGTTTAAATTTCAGATTTAACTCATCTGATTTCACGTATTTCACTTATATGAATTCTGATTGGTTATTTACATAACCATTTAATTTATAATCTTACTCGATTATAATAACAACCAATATATCCACTTTATTCTAATTTTGATATATATCTTCTCTATATCAAGATATACCTTGGGTAAACTTATTTTAATTTACCCTCTTTTCAAAACATATCGTGTCGACCCATCGTATTCGAGTGTTTAGTAACTCCTACCGATACAGTGGATCAAACTGATCGACCAGAACTCATAAACAACTCAACCAATAAATCACCACAATATAAAAAAAATTATATCAATAACAAATACGCTCACTCGTGTATATACACTCAACTCAATCTAGGGTATTACTAACCCCATCTTTACTGAGTCATGCCACAGAGCCAAGGTAATTCACTTAACTTAAGCTCTGATACCAACTGCAATGACGGAAAATTCTGGTCCAATTTGAGCTGACCAAATAACACAAGTCCAACCCCAATTACACTGGAAAATCAGAATACTAATAGAAAGAAAACTGAGGGTGAGAATAGATAAGATAGAACTTAGAACAAAAGAAGAAGAAGAACACAACATCAGAGGAACACGAACCTCACAGCGGAACGAATAACATATAATAGATAACATATCTTTGAAATATAAATCTGTATTTGAATATACATATCATTTCAAAGTACAGCACTTACAACACAGCGAAAATACACTATAGCTATATGATCCTGAAGCCTCCTGCTCTAGCTCTTCAAGTGTCTGTAAATCCCGACTACTTGACTATCCGTACAAAATTGGGCACCCAAGAGTTTAGGGAAAACAAAACAAAATAAACTCCGGGTCAGTCATGGGACTGGTATGAGTACAACAATTTAAAACAGTTCGAACAAGTAAACGATATCTCATAATACCACGCCGTATAATGGAACGGGTTTTCCCCTTATGAGAATCCAAAATATCTTTATATCAAAACCTTTGATATTATAATAATGTCTATCAACCAAAATATAATAATCATCTAGCAGAAACGCTTCCATCTCACTTTCTACGTATATAGTATACAATCAAAACCACAAGCACGTTTTGGGTAATGGATTTCCAACTATGACAAGGTATGGAACCATCTTTCGCTAGTGTACCTCTAGAGAGGAATACACTGGGTTCAACAAGAACATCTTGCAACCCGGCCACACATGACCGACCACTCATTTCGCTTGAGTGTATCGAATGTATATCACCAACAGTTGGGATAAGCAACCATTTCCCAAATGGGACAGTATCAACAATAGATTTTTAGAAGTAAATAAAACTCTAGATCAGGTAATTATACACCCTACTTCGGAACGACCGACTTAGCCATGCTGCC
The DNA here is from genome assembly GCA_030737875.1 of Allium sativum. Lineage (NCBI taxonomy): Eukaryota > Viridiplantae > Streptophyta > Magnoliopsida > Asparagales > Amaryllidaceae > Allium > Allium sativum. Next base: position 22,398 of record JASFAX010002326.1, on the reverse strand, counting down.
CGCCCGATTTCTGTCATTTACCGGTTGATGAGGCTTGAGGTTACGCTTCATCATCACATCAGATTCACTTCGAATGCCACACTGTTAGATCCATCGAAAATCACTAATTGACGTCTACAACAGTACATTACGTGTTACCTAAAGAAGCTTCCTTCTCCGCTTCCACTCTTGGTACGGTTGAATAAATCAATGTACGTGACCTTTCTGGAAATACTCTGTCAGACATTCATCCATACAAGTCATCCAGGAACAGGATGAACCGAAGGCACTATTCAGTACATCCATCTTAGGCACTGTTATCTAAGACTTATACAATAGCCCTTGCACTTTACTCTGTCTTCAATTATCTTTGGCATATATGATTCGCAATGCTTATGCCAATACAGAGTGGTTCTTTGGATAATAATCTAACCGGTCTCTCCATATTAACAACGTTAAAATGGTCAAAAAAACTTCGATAGTCGGTGAGTTAACTATCAAAGAAAACCACGTGTGCAAACAACGATATTATTTCCAGGAGGAAATTATATCGATCAATCATCAATCATATATATATATATCTATACATATATATTCATATTCCTTATTTTCTATGTTTAGAAAATATACGTTATTAACACTGGAAAACATTTCCATTGTTATTTACATATCACTATCATTTTACAACTATTAGTCCCTGACTGTAAACTAGTAGGAGAACAATTCTCTAAGTATAAACCCCAAAGACTGAAACCAACATCAGATCGATACTCAGAAAACTATTCAACTTAACTAATCTCTAGTCAGTTTCAAATCTGGTTTAACTCTATTTCGATTACTCTATTCGATTAACTTGATTCGATTAACTATTGTATTTATTTTCTAAATAGAAAATCCTTTATTCCATTTATTTTGCTTAACATCTCTTTTATAACATATTCAATTTCTATGTCAATATCCCTTTATCATAACTTATTCATTTCCTAAATAAATAATCCGTTTAATATCCTATTTATTTATTCTAAATGCTTCCTTTAATAACCCTATTTATTTAACAAATAAATATGTCCTTTCCTTATTCTATTTATTTAACAAATACATAAATCCATTATCTTATCCTATTTAGCTAACAAATGAATATCTCACTTATTATCTCCTCTTTATTTTCTAAGTAAATAGTCCATTTTATAACATCTTATTTATTTATCCTAAATAATTAATTCACTTTATAATTATTTCAATTTATAAATATTTCCTATTTATAAATATTCCAATTTATACATATTCTGTTTTCAATATCACTTTGAAAATCTCCTTTTCCCATTCCGATATTTTATGGTACTTAACACATCATATCACGATGACCAATATCGTCCGAACACATATAATCAACCACAGATTATAAACTACATCATATATCACAATATATGAAATACAATAAAATAACTGTTGAGGAATCCAGTCGGATTCCTCCAACCTGTTTCCCTGCATCCACAGATGTCACACAATAAAATCAACATCACTTTTAGTTCCATATGGTACATTCTGTTAAACAGAATCAATATAGAAATTCAACTAACTGACTAGCAGTTCAATCAAACAGTCAACGCACAGTCAATCAACAAATATTTAACAGTTCTAAAAATACAACATGAAATTATAAACTGTTCAGAGTTTGTGAGATTTACTCACTTTGGCATATCATCGTTAAAGAACGATAAACTGTTTGTTTGATTTAAATCAAACAATTTATTTCGCCACAAATTCAAACGAGCACCAATCCACTCCCAGTCAGTTCTAGTGTGTAGATGTCGTCCATACGATCCTAACGGATCCAACCGTTCGAAATTCTGATGATATATGACAAAGTTATTCGATCTAGAAGTTTGAACTATTTAAAAACAAAACAAAATTTAAATTCCCTTAATAAAAATTAATTGGGCTCAACTTCTCAAAGCCGACCCATTAACCCCTCTGATTTACCAGACCCGAATGATTCGCCTTTCTTCCCCAAAACAAAAGCACGGTTCCAGGAAGTCCACGCACACCATTTTGCCTATCGCGTTCTCCTTCTCCGATCAACCGTACCCAAAACAAACTCCATCATTTCATTCTCCATCATCCCCTCTTCCACCCTATACAAAAAATATAAAACTCGATCACTTCCTCCTTTCTGCATCGCTCAGCTCTTCACGAGCTACCAGGTGAAGTCACGACAGTTCTCAGTGTCGAATCTCCTCAAAAACCATCACAAGATGCAACCGCACCCTCTAAATCCAAAAATCAACATCACTTCATGAACCGATGCTCCAAAATCAAGGAAACCCGAACCCTAAGTCACTACGGAAAAAACCCCAACCTCAAAACAATGATCGAGTCTGGCAAAATACACATCAGAAGGAAGAGAAGGCTGCCAGCATCTCAACTATATGTGTTTTATAATTTATAGATTTTTCTTTTGATTCTTATGAATTTTATGAAGATGAGGCTCTTCACGTTTTCACATTTTTGGTGGAGGCGGAAAATGTGTTGACCGAACGAGGATGGAAACTAGGTTTTAAGGATTGTTTAGGGGGGTATTTATAAGGGAAATGGAGGTAGATATTTTTATTATTATTTTTATCCTTATTTAAAATGCATCTGCCTTCTAAAAATTCGTGTGATAACACATGATACCCAAAAATCACGAAAATTGGCATGTAGCTACAGTTTGACATTACGGTCCCAATGAAACTGGTTTCGTCGAATTCCGACTTCATATGCTCACACAACGTATTTTTAACCATCAAAATACTGACTATTTTTTACTCTAAAAATCCATACGACCACATAGTGACCCTAAAAATCACGAAACTGGAAATCTAACAACTATTTGACATTGCAGATCCAAAAAAATTAGTTTCGTCGAATTCCGACTTCGTTTGCAAAAGTGGCTATTTATAAAGTCCTAAATAACCCATTTACATATATAAATATACTTAAATATAATTAAATTAAATATTTATAAATAAATATTATCGTATATATTCATAGTGGAATACCATACAGCTCTACTGGGATTTATAACTTGATATTTCAAATCCCGTTTAAATCGATATTCGATTTAAAATGAAATTCCTTTTTAAAAAATAAATAATTCCTTTATAAATTATAAAGGAATTCCACAGCGACTTTTCTAAATTTGATTTGGACGTAAATCAAAATCTACCCAACGAAATCCAGATTTTTCTCTTCCACTAGAAAGATATACTCCACCAGCTCCGTACGTTTCTTGTTTCACTGAAATCCGGCTTAAAACAAATCCTGTACATTCAGTTGAAGTTTGAATCGCCAATTTACGAACTACAGCGCCACTTCGAGCTTGATTTTAATTATATTATAACTCTACGTTCAAACTGCCATTTATATAATATATTCGTTATTCAAATTCAATTCCAAGCTGAATTAAATATCACAGATGATCCAGTTCACACCATATCGCCATTTCAGCCAATTTTGATTATTCCAGAATTAAATATATTATTTATTTTATTATTTTAATTAAACATTCACCATTATTTAATTCCACGACCATTAAATCCTTTTAATCACCCTTTAAATAATTAAATAAAATAATTATTATACCGCTGGAATATGCGGGTCATTACACAGGTTCAGTTGTAGGAATACGACTTACTTACAGTGGATCGACACACTTTTAACATGGGTCGACACAGGGGTCGACCCATGTAAGGTCGAGTCGACTCCTGATCATTGCATTTTGAGTTTATTAATTTTAAATTATATTAAATGAGTTAAAACTTCTTTAGTCCATAACTTCTTCATAGTTAATCCGATTTACGAAAACCAAGAGTCTGTCTGAACCAGAATTTCGCAATGAATGCAATGGTGAATCTCGTTTTAACCAATTCTAAGTATTTTATTAATTAATATTCATTTTATTATCTTCTTCATAATTATGGTGTATTAAATTATGGGGTGTTACAGGCATTCTTTAAGCCAAAAGGTATCATTCTGTAGCATTACAATCCCAAGTCTGCAATAAAGCTGGTATCCTCCTAGTCAGGCTCATGCATCATAATTTGATTATATTCCGAATACCATCCATGAAGAATAATAGTTCATTCCCTGTTGTTCCATCCAAAAGCTAATCAATCTGTGGCAATGTGAAGCTATCTTTAAGACATACTTTGTTGAGATCTGAAAAATCAATGCCACTACAACAGAACAGCTTTTTTATAATGGGCAATGCCGATTGTAATAGGGGTTTCGCAACGGACATGTGCGCCCGCTTTATTGGGCCACGTTGTAGTAGGCCATATTTTTACAACGGGCAATAGATGTGGTAAAAGACTGTATTTTACAACGGGCATAGCCCGTTGTAATATTTCTTAGCCACAACGGGCATTGACTGTTGTAATAGATTTCTATTACAACTATTTTTTCCCGTTGTTAAAAAGATGAAATTTTTAAAAAAATCATTGATGCAACATATATACAAAATGTACTCGCAATTGTTAAAAGCCAATACAATATACATATTCACATCGTTTATAAAGTCGCACATTTAATTCCTTTTATACATATTGTCACACATTTACAAGAAATAATAAAGAACATACTCCATAATAAATAATAATAACAACTATTGTTTAGCAATAAATAAGATACAAGCATTCACGTACTAATCAAAAATGTACCACATCTATATCATGGCTAGCAAAAAAACACTTATGGACATAGTACACAGAACTTTATTTCTCAAAAGGAGAGTATTAGAGCAATTTAGGCATCCAATTACTTGTTTCAGTCCCGACGAAGGAAGCCCATCCACCATCACAAATCATGTCCCTCCTAACTGAGTCTCATTCAACGCTGGAGAACACTGATGTGTAAAACAAAACATTAGAGATTCAACTCTCATATTCATATAAGAAAAAATGTTGAAAAGGAATCACACAATATGCTAATATGGCAACTGGAAAAACAAAAAGGGAAGAAAAGTAATAGATAAATATAAAAATAAAGTGCTAGTTGATACCTATCGTGAAAGTAATCACATTTTCATGTTTTAGCATTTGATTGGGCTCACACATTGGTCCATAAAAGGTTTGAATTCAAATAGCTTTGTTAATTAAGGAATATCTATTGATCGATGAAGCATTTTAGGCTTCTCTTTTTTCCAAATGTTTTCATTCTTAATATCATGAACTATAATTTCGAAAAGATAGCTGTTAATATTTCAAATCAGCTACCATGACATGGTTCTTATTTATGCAAATGCCATGCAGCTATACTATTAACTTATCAGCACACTTACTTGAAAACGATGAAACTTGGTAGAAAGTAAGAATACAGAAGACAACTTATGGAAAACAACTGAATATACTGAGAGCTGGTGAAAGATTTTCTGACATATGACTGATTATGCAGTACCAACTCAACTCTACTTAGATAAACTACAAACTCTTAAAATATGTGGTTTAAATAATATTACCATTGACGGATATCCAGATCAATAACATGAACCCAATCTTCAAACCCTAAAGCTTCGAAAATAACCTGATTAGCAGTGAAGTGTGTAAACTTCATTTCAGGGTAGGCTTGGTAAAAAAATTAATATAGCCTCGGTGTATCAAGAGATGTAGAAAGAGAAGGTAGGAAGCGAGCAATAGGAGACATGCACATATACAGGGCATCAACAAAGCAAGATGCTACTCATTGCATAGAGTCACTGAAACACCCCGTAATTCTGCAACACTAGGATTCACAAATCAAGGCAGAATTAAAAGATAAAATCAAAATCGAGGGAAATGGGCTGCGCCATTGCGTTCGTCTCGGAATTCTACATGAAAACGATTCCAAGTTTGCGTAAATCGGAGTCTGTATGAGGAAGATATGGCCTCCGGAAGTTTCAGCAAGGTTCAAAATTCAAAACAGGTCAAGTTCAAAATTCAAATCGGACCCAGGTTGGGCTGGGCGGGAATTTTCCCGCCCAAGGCACCCAGGTCGACTGGGTAGTCGACCTGGGGGTCGACCCCCCTGCTTTTTCCTGTTTTCTGCACCTGGTTCGTTCTTCTGTATTCGGACGCCATCCTGACCAGATTCGTTGACTTCTACACTATATAAACAGCCCTAGACTCCTTCTCTATTCACAATTCTTCTCTACCCTTATGCTGCAAAGATTATTAGTGAACATGGATTCCTCTCCTCCTCTAAATTAAATAATAAATAAAATAATATATATAAAATAAATCAAGACGAGGAGGTGCTTCTCAAAGACTTTCAAAGAGGAGATTCAAGCTAGATTTCAAGTGAAGATTCAAACGACTGCAATGACTGTTTTTCTACGAATCTAATATAATTTCTGTAAGTCAGTTATTTCTAGATTTGAACATTTTTCTCTGTTCGTGACATGAAATTAAAGGAATAAAAGAATATGCCAAATCTCTCTCTCTATTCGAATCAGTGCCTATACTCTTGAACTTAATTAAGAACTGTTATGATTCGAGGACAAATAAGACCGTGACTATGAAACAATGGACCTTAGAACCATATGCCTATGACTATGAACATTGCCTATGACTATGGACATTGCCTATGACTATGAATATTGCCTATGACTGTTATTGTGACTATGAGAATTATTTTCTTGACTGTGAAAACCAACCTATGCCTTTGATTAGGAAAAGCATAAACTATTGCCTATGACATAACAAGGAAATCTGTGATTAAACACCTATGATTCATGACTAGTAAAGTGTTGCTTAAGTTCTGTGATTATGAGATTAAACCCGATTATTTATTCTTCCTGTCCTTGGTTTTCTTTGGTTTTAGACCTTGGGAATTTACCTATTAAGTTAGGTCTACCCATGTTCTTGAACCTGCGTCTCTATTCTGTCTATCCTTGGTTTTAGACCTTGGGAATTTACCTATTAAGTTAGGTCTACCCATGTTCTTGAACAAACGTCGTTATGCAACCGTTTTTATGCCTGTTATTATGTCTATCTTTTGCTTAGCATTTTTGGTTCATTCCCTATTTTCTACGAATCTAGATTTATCTATAATCTAGATTGAATTACGATTATACGAACGGTAGGAATACGATTTGGGCAAAATATGTAATTTACTAAAAGCGTAGTTTAACTTGGCCTAAATTGGGAACATGTATTATGGCATGTTCATAGAAATGCAAATTGGATAAATTTAACATGAATTATAGGATGTGTAATTTGAGTCTAGTATTGACTTGTAAATCTAGCATTTACATGAGTTATGAACTAGAATAATAAGTCTAGTTTGACGTGAACTGTAATTAGAATGTTAAATCAGGATTGGATTAGCTAATTTGGCATAATAAGTACATTGGAATAAATTTGAAATTGGCCATAATTGGGAATGTCCGTCAGGTTTAGCAAAATCATGGTTAGTGACACTTAATTGGTATAGTTTACATACCAAAAGGCATAAATATGATATAGAGGGGAAATGGACCATAAGAATAAATGTTGACAGTTTACATTAAAAGGGTAATTAGGAAATAAGTAAATTAGGAATAATTTACTTATAGAATTTGGCCTAATGAGGAAATGTAAATTTAGACAAATTAAAGGTTTACTAACGACATCTCTTTTAATGGTACACCAGAAAGTTCTAGGGTGACAGAGAGGATAGTGTCTAGGCTTGGGTTTGGAAAATACAAGTTTCCTGCTCTCCCTGGCTATCCCTAACTGATCCGACGGACGGGATGGTTACTTTCAAAACCTAATTTGAAAATTAACCAAAACCCTTTTGAACTTAGAAAACACGAATATGCCTAGCCCGAGGTTAGACTGAGTTGCGATGTAAACCTGCCCGGAACCAACCGGCACATCCAGTAGTCGCAACAATATCTTTCTAATGTGAGTGGTAGCGGCTTTAATTTATTTAGTTAAAGCTAGAACAACAATGGTAGGGTTAAGTTAACTAAGACACTTAACCAATTCAACAAGATAACCAAACCGATGGGTGAAGTTAGGTTCATACAGACACAGTTAAGCTAGAATGGGAGGGTTAAGTCCATAGGAACACTTAATCAACTTAACACCGTTAAGCTAGAATGGGAGGGCTAAGTCCATAGAGACACTTAACCAAACTCAAGGTAGCAAAGCGAGACTTGTAGGGGTTAAGTAAAGTTAATACACTTAGCCAAATTAATATGTTAACTAGACTAGAGGTTGGGGTTAAGTAAAATCTAATACACTTAGCCAATTTGGTATGTTAGCTGGGCTAGACCGTAGGGTTAAGTAAACCTGAACACTTAACCATCAGGTTGTGATAAAAGAATAGGGTTAAGTCTAAACATGAAGGGATAATACTTAACCATTAATAACATGTTAGTTAAGACAGATGGGCAAGGTTAAGTTAAAAAGGAACACTTAACCAACACAGGGTGAATGGGTAGGGTTAAGTAATATGAAATACTTAACCAATATAACTTGGTTTGTGGTGGGGTTAAGTCAACATGAATTACTGATAACACTTAACCAGTATAACAGGATGAATGAAGAGGGTTAAGTTGGCTTGAATTGACTAATGACACTTAACCAATCCAAATTGACGGGGAAGGGAACTAAGTAGTAAACCTTAGTTAAGAAAACAACGATTCTGGAAACTAAGTGGTAAATCTTGGTTAGTAAAACTAAGTAGTAATTCTTAGTATAACACGGGAAGGAGCGAATGTCCGTCTGAGTAGAAAGAAGGCTCCAACGAATAGGGTTACGAAGCCCGAGGCTTCGAGGGGGGCATGAAGGTACTCTTGGTATCCCTCTGTGAGGCTGCAGATGATCCGCCTGGGCCCACAGAGGTTAAGGTCTGCGTAGAAGAACCAGGGGTATGCCTTGGTTGCAATACATGGCAACCTAAAGACTAGGTTGGACCGACGTGATTCGGCGAGCAAACGGTAGCCCTATGATAGCAACTCGTCGTCTACCATCCATCTTCAGTCAATCGAGATACGTGAAGCGGAAAGGCGTAGAATTCCAAAAGACCATAAACTTGCTATCTAGTTATGGGTGAGGATGGCCATAGGATAGTGGGGCACCGGGGGCCGGCGTATAGTTCTCATTTTACAAGGTGTGCCTTTCATTAGTTGAGGGAGGGGTCAAGTGGGACCATAGCCACTGAAATAAAAACAGACCTTAGCATCTGCATCGGCAGACAGCTGAAAGCTCCCGACCGAGTTCTGTATTCCTTGATTTGCCCTGACACAGGACTCGGGTCGCACATTACGGGACATGTGCATCTAGACAAGCGACAACAATTCGGGATACATGCGTGGGGAAGTATAGGAACATATACCATTCTAGGTAGTGTGTCCTAGACATGGGGGCATCGTTCGACAGGTAGCATAATTCCTAGTTGAACCAGGTGGCATAAATCCTGAATCCGAGAAGCATTCAGCAGACAGCGTAAACTCTAGTTGAATCTAGAAGGCACTTGGTAGATAACCCTAGATTAAATCTAGGTTACAAATAAATAAATGGATGCCTGAAGGCGATGGAAAATACAGGGATTGGGATCACGTTAGCATTACTAGTTGGGACATTAGATAGCTGGTGCAGAGATATAGAAACTAGTTTAAATAAGTAAATAGCGAAGCGGCGAAAGTATTAGAGCATATCCAGTTTATCTTATCTTAGCATATCTTGTGTTAATCTCGTCTAATCTTGCCAACCCTACCATCATGGTGTAATCTTGTATTCAGTTAATTCATGTCGTTTGGTTTTCCATGTTCACATGCTAGAAGTTACTGAACTTACTCAGGATTTATGTCTGACTCTGTTTTTCTTTCGTCTTCTTTTCTTCCGTCCCCCCAAGGTAGTAAAGGAGGTAATAGTATAGCTCAGGTTGAGTTGGACCGTCACTCTTTCCCAACTTGAAGATTCGTCGAAGTTTGCTTGGATTCTCTTTTCAGATGCTTTGGCTGACTCTTACTAAAATCGGGGAATATAAATGTTGTTTTTATGCTTCTTTATTTTGTAAGGCAGATGATACTCTGATATTGTAAAGAAACCATTGTACAAACTATTTTATCAATAAAGCAAAGTTTTATTTTCTGCTATTTAATTTCTGTCTGTCTTGTAATTTACCTGCATCTTTTACCCTAAATGCTCCACAGAACTTAGTGCATTCCCTTTGTGAGTGACACTAACGGATGTGGGGTGTTACACGTGGTATCAGAGCTGAAGGTTACCAGATCAGATCAAGGATTTGAAAAATTATTTTCAAAACGGTTTTTAAAGAAGCATTTTCAAGAGAAAAGATTTGTTTTAAAGGCATATTCCCCAAAGCCATACGCACTATCTTCTCTTCCTCTATTTAAATTCTTGTCTCCTTCTTTCTTGAGTCTTTGGGGGCTCCTGGCTTTCTGGGAGGTAACCTCATCGAAAGGCAAAGTAGTGCCCGGCTTCCATCCATAGCGGTAGTTGTTTCATCTACGGGCAGTTTTCTTTCGAAGCTTATAGGGTTTTCTGGACGATGGAGGCAGTTTTCGAGAGATTTGTCAACATGACTACACACGGAAGGGGATGAGGAGTTTGGCTAAGGAGCATAACCATAGGATGAGGAATTCATGGATGAAGACTTAGCACACGAAGGAGGAAGAAATTATAAAACCTAAGACAAGAGGAATTATCTTGACTAGGGTATGATAGGGCATATACTTAAGGACAAAGGCAAGAACGAGGACGAGATTTTCAGAAGGACAAGTACATGCTTTCGTCACCAAGCATACCTAGGAGAAAGGTAGTCCGGTTGGAAGAGCCTAGTTTTCTGTTCGTACTATTTCCTTAGGTTCTAGCGCTTCTCATTTGTTCATATCCACTTCCATAGTTGGGTCTCTGCACCATAGTACTTGTATAGTAGAAAGATCCCACTAGAGTCTCAAATCCAATTGGTGGTCCGACCAGTTTATTTTTGGTTAGTAGGGATTTGAGAATAGCTATCGAGTTTGCTTATATCATCTCACGTAGATCGTCTAAATTCGGGGGAGATATTCCTTGGGTGCTTGTCTGATATTGGTTTAGGCCTTTAGGGCTCGTACTTGAGGAATGTCGAGTTCGGTTTGAATGGTTTGCGTGAGAGATGAGTAGTTGTGGCAGACACTCCAAAGAGCACGTAGTGACCTTTCGACTCTTATAGTTATGGCATGGCAGATAAGAGGGAAACCTCTAATCATCTTAGTACATATACTTGGTACCGTGATTGATATCTGTTTATTTTGGAAATGGAGATCCGGAACTTCACAATCGTGAAGTTAAATTAGTTAAGATACAGTGGAGTAAAGCTCAAGAAGGCTAGATACTAGCATCGTACCCTTTTCCTGGAGGGTGCATCCTTGATTTCTTTGTTTTAGGAGCTTTACGCATAATTGTTTCTCTCTTTCCAAAGTATATCACCTAGGTCGTATCTTCGATCCTTAGGTAGAAGCCAATGGATGTAAACATGTATTTGAAACATGTTATGGTTGATGGTTGCAAGTGGTTGCTAATGGTTGCTTGTGAATGCATATGCATACATATTAGGCACTAGATCAGTTCAGACACTTTCATATTGCATTTACAGCTATGTATTTGTTTGTAAATTGAACTTGATATGTTATCATATGGGTGTTGCATAAGGATGAATGGTCGTGCACGCATATAGTATTTACATAACTAGGGATGCTTGCATACATGGTTGGACGCATGGCACTGACCTGACTCGCATTAAGGAGGTCGACTGAATCAGTAGACCGCCTGATTTTACAGTAGATAAAGACATATACACACACTATGCATATGAACATGAAAGCATTAGAAATCTTTTAAGGACAATGGATGCCTGCGAGTGAATAGTTGAGTAGATGGGTGATTGGATGGTAGGACACATTCTTCCTAACTTGAAGATTTCGGGGACGAAATCCTTTTAAGTGGGGGAGAATGTAACACCCCGTAATTCTGCAACACTAGGATTCATAAATCAAGGAGAAATAAAAGTTAAAATCAAAATCAAGGGAAACAGGTTGCGCCATTGCGTTCGTCTCGGAATTCTGCATGAAAACGAGTCCGAGTTTGCGTAAATCGAAGTCTGTATGAGGAATATATGGCCTCCGGAAGTTTCAGCAAGGTTCAAAATTCATAACAGGTCAAGTTCAAAATTCAAATCGGACCCAGGTTGGGCTGGGCGGGAATTTTCCCGCCCAAGGCACCCAGGTCGACTGCGTAGTCGACCTGGGGGTCGACCCCCCCTGCTTTTTTCTGTTTTCTGCACCTATTTCGTTCTTCTGTATTCGGACGCCATCCTGACCAGATTTGTTGACTTCTACACTATATAAACAGCCCTAGACTCCTTCTCTATTCACAATTCTTCTCTACCCTTATGCTACAAAGATTCTTAGTGAACATGGCTTCCTCTCCTCCTCTAAATTAAATAATAAATAAAATAATATATATAAAATAAATCAAGACGAGGAGGTGTTGCTCAAAGACTTTCAAAGAGGAGATTCAAGCTAGATTTCAAGTGAAGATTCAAACGACTGCAACAGCTGTTTTTCTATGAATCTAATATAATTTCTGTAAGTTAGTTATTTCTAGATTTGAACGTTTTTCTCTGTTCGTGACATGAAATTAAAGGAATAAAAGAATATGCCAAATCTCTCTCTCTCTCTATTCGAATCAGTGCGTATACTCTTGAACCTAATTAAGAACTGTTATGATTCGAGGACAAATAAGACCGTGACTATGAAACTATGGACCTTAGAACCATATGCCTATGACTATGAACATTGCCTATGACTATGGACATTGCCTATGACTATGAATATTGCCTATGACTATGACTGTGACTATGAGAATTATTTTCTTGACTATGAAAACCAACCTATGCCTTTGATTAGGAAAAGCATAAACTATTGCCTATGACATAACAAGGACATCTGTGATTAAACACCTATGATTCATGACTAGGAAAGTGTTGCTTAAGTTCTGTGATTATGAGATTAAACCTGATTATTTATTCTGCCTGTCCTTGGTTTTCTTTGGTTTTAGACCTTGGGAATTTACCTATTAAGTTAGGACTACCCATGTTCTTGAACCTGCGTCTCTATTCTGTCTATCCTTGGTTTTAGACCTTGGGAATTTACCTATTAAGTTAGGTCTACCCATGTTCTTGAACCAACGTCGTTATGCAACCCTTTTTATGCCAGTTATTATGTTTATCTTTTGCCTAGCATCTTTGGTTCATTCCCTATTTTCTAAGAATCTAGATTTATCTATAATATAGATTGAATTACGATTATACGAACGGTGGGAATATGATTTGGGCAAAATATGAAATTTACTAAAAGCGTAGTTTAACTTGGCATAAATTGGGAACATGTATTATGGCATGTTCATAGAAATGCAAATTGGATAAATTTAACATGAATTATAGGATGTGTAATTTGAGCCTAGTATTGACTTGTAAATCTAGCATTTACATGAGTTATGAACTAGAATAATAAGTCTAGTTTGACGTGAACTGTAATTAGAATGTTAAATCAGGATTGGATTAGCTAATTTGGCATAATAAGTACATTGGAATAAATTTGAAATTGGACATAATTGGGAATGTCTGTCAGGTTTAGCAAAATCATGGTGTGACACTTAATTGGTATAGTTTACATACCAAAAGGCATAAATATGATATAGAGGGGAAAATGGACCATAAGAATAAATGTTGACAGTTTACATTAAAAGGGTAATTAGGAAATAAGTAAATTAGGAATAATTTACTTATAGAATTTGGCCTAATGAGGAAATGTAAATTTAGACAAATTAAAGGTTTATTAACGACATCTCTTTTAATGGTACACCAGAAAGTTCTAGGGTGATAGAGAGGATAGTGTCTAGGCTTGGGTTTGGAAAATATAAGTTTCATGCTCTCCCTGGCTATCCCTAACTGAACCGAAGGACGGGATGGTTACTTTCAAAACCTAATTTGAAAATTAACCAAAACCCTTTTGAACTTATAAAACACGAATATGCCTAGCCCGAGGTTAGACTGAGTTGCGATGTAAACCTGCCCGGAACCAACCAGCACATCCAGTAATCGCAACAATATCTGTCTAATGTGAGTGGTAGCGGCTTTAATTTATTAAGTTAAAGCTAGAACAAGAATGGTAGGGTTAAGTTAACTAAGACACTTAACCAATTCAACAAGATAACCAAACCGATGGGTGGGGTTAGGTTCATACAGACACAGTTAAGCTAGAATGGGAGGGTTAAGTCCATAGGAACACTTAATCAACTTAACATAGTTAAGCTAGAATGGGAGGGCTAAGTCCATAGAGACACTTCACCAAACTCAAGGTAGCAAAGAGAGACTTGTAGGGGTTAAGTAAAGTTAATACACTTAGCCAAATTAATATGTTAACTAGACTAGAGGTTGGGGTTAAGTAAAATCTAATACACTTAGCCAATTTGATATGTTAGCTGGGCTAGACCGTAGGGTTAAGTAAACCTGAACACTTAACCATCAGGTTGTGTTAACAGAATAGGGTTAAGTCTAAACATGAAGGGATAATACTTAACCATTAATAACATGTTAATTAAGACAGACGGGCAAGGTTAAGTTAAAAAGGAACACTTAACCAACACAGGGTGAATGGGTAGGGTTAAGTAATAAGAAATACTTAACCAATATAACTTGGTTTGTGGTGGGGTTAAGTCAACATGAATTACTGATAACACTTAACCAGTATAACAGGATGAATGAAGAGGGTTAAGTTGGCTTGAATTGACTAATGACACTTAACCAATCCAAATTGACGGGGAAGGGAACTAAGTAGTAAACCTTAGTTAAGAAAACAACGATTCTAGAAACTAAGTGGTAAATCTTGGTTAGTAAAACTAAGTAGTAATTCTTAGTATAACACGGGAAGGAGAGAATGCCCTTCTGAGTAGAAAGAAGGCTCCAACGAATAGGGTTACGAAGCCCGAGGCTTCGAGGGGGACGTGAGGGTACTCTTGGTATCCCTCCGTGAGGCTACAGATGATCCGCCTGGGCCCACAGAGGTTAAGGTCTGCATAGAAGAAACAGGGGTATGCCTTGGTTGCAATACATGGCAACCTAAAGACTAGGATGGACCGGCGTGATTCGGCGAGCAAACGGTAGCCCTGTGATAGCGACTCGTCGTCTACCATCCATCTTCAGTCAATCGAGATACGTGAAGCGGAAAGGCGGAGAACTCCAAAAGACCATATACTTGCTATCTAGTTATGGGTGAGGATGGCCATAGGATAGTGGGGCACCGGGGGCCGGCATATAGTTCTCATTTTACAAGGTGTGCCTTTCATTAGTTGAGGGAGGGGTCAAGTGGGACCATAGCCACTGAAATAAAAACAGACCTTAGCATCTGCATCGGCAGACATCTGAAAGCTCCCGACCGAGTTCTGTATTCCTTGATTTTCCCTGACACAGGACTCGAGTCGCACATTACGGGACATGTGCATCTAGACAAGAGACAACGATTCGCGATACATGCGTGGGGAAGTATCGGAACATATACCATTCTAGGTAGTGTGTCCTAGACTTGGGGGCATCGTTCGAATTCCTAGTCGAACTAAGTGGCATAAATCCTGAATCCGAGAAGCATTCAGCAGACAGCGTAAACTCTAGTTAAATCTAGAAGGCACTTGTTAGAGAACCCTAGATTAAATCTAGGTAACAAATAAATAAATGGATGCCTGAAGGCAATGGAAAATACAGGGATTGGGATCACGTTAGCATTACTAGTTGGGACATTAGATAGCTGGTGCAGAGATATAGAAACTAGTATAAAAAGTAAATAGCGAAGCGGCGAAAGTATTAGAGCAAATCCAGTTTATCTTATCTTAGCATATCTTGTGTTAATCTCGTCTAATCTTGCCAACCCTACCATCATGGTGTAATCTTGTATTCAATTAATTCATGTCGTTTTGTTTTCCATGTTCACATGCTAGAAGTTACTGAACTTACTCAGGCTTTATGTCTGACTCTGTTTTTCTTTCGTCTTCTTTTCTTCCGTTCCCCCCCCCCCCAGGTAATAAAGGAGGGAATAGTATAGCTCAGGTTGAGTTGGACCGTCACTCTTTCCCAGCTTGAAGATTCGTCGAAGTTTGCTTGGATTCTCTTTTCAAATGCTATGGCTGACTCTTACTAAAATCGGGGAATATAAATGTTGTTTTTATGCTTCTTTATTTTGTAAGGCAGATGATACTCTGATATTGTAAAGAAACCATTGTACAAACTATTTTATCAATAAAGCAAAGTTTTATTTTCCGCTGTTTAATTTCTGTCTGTCTTGTAATTTACCTGCATCTTTTACCCTAAATGCTCCACAGAACTTAGTGCATTCCCTTTGTGAGTGACACTAACGGATGTGGGGTGTTACAGTCACCCATGAGAGAGGTTAGCTTACCTAGGTGTAGTACAAAGCTACAATATTGTAATCTTCTTTTGCGATACAGTCCGCACATGCTAGAAGGACATGGACTAACTACATCCCATTGTCTTGTTCCTGCTTTATATTTAAGTTGGATAAAACAAGATTAGATGGTATAAACATATATAAGAAGAAAAAACTTGAATTTTCAAGATAGAAATATAAGACAAAAAGAAAGATATAAATTAACATTAAATGAAAATGGTGGCATCAAATTATGTTTCAAGTTAATTTGAGAATTAAGATGGTCAACCAAGTCATGCAAAAATATATATAAGGAAATGGGTTTAACCTGTTCATTTTGGGCACAGCTGAGAAATCAATGATATGCACGCGTATCACAAACATCAACATGAAAAGCGCTACTTGCTAATTCCTCTCCTAACCATAAACTATATTCATAATTGATACACTCAAGTAACATTGCTCTCATTCCCACGATTCTCCTTTGGATTTCTACACTGTTCTTTGATTCATCAAAATTCATGTACTCATTTAACACAATGTCCATTAACGACAACACATAAGCGGTATGTTTATCAGGACATGTAAAAACACTACAAAAAATCACAACTCCACTAGAATTTTTTTCTTCTCTTTTTGGTTATTTACAATGTTCAAAGCTCTTGGGACAATAATAATGCATGCTAGTAAGACTATCATGTACTTCTTCGAACTTGGCTTGCCAATCCTAAATTTGAGGTGTACTAAAATAAACATTACTTAAAAACAATTTTGCATCAAAAACATACACAATGAATGTTACACCTAAATAGATGCGCATCGATGATTCTGAATCGGTATCTATTTGAATATCATAACAACAGACAACTATTTATATCTTAAACTACAAAATGCAATACTAATTGTTGGATTAAGCAAGTCAAAAAAACAAAATTGAAACAAACAATTTTCCGAATTCAAATAATTTGAATAAGTCATAATATTCAATTTTCTGAAACTGTTATTTCTGTAAGCATTCTGCTAATAGTTTCAGAAAGTTGACGTTCTTTTATTCTTTGGCAAGTGCACCAAAAGTAATGTATAAAAAATACATTGAAGAATTGTTTACCCTTCTTTAGAAAACCACTTCCTGAGCACCAAACTATTATTAAAATCATTTTAGATAGAAAAGAAGAAGCTAAGTAGTCATTATACGAAGGCATTTCCTTTTTTGACTAAGTCATCAGATAAAACATTTATTACATTTCATTCATAAAAAAACGCAATCAGAAGTTAAAATGAAGAAAGGTGCTTTCCATATTCAACATAGAAGCATAACCAGCAATCTCACACCAATATCAAAATAGAAAACTAAGAGAAATGGAATTCACAAATTACACTTGTAAAAAACTAACTCTCACACCTAATTCTCCTAGCAAGCTGAATCTTTTTGCATAATTGTATATCATGAATCAAACAGAAATTAGTATCTTTGAACAAATCAACAATGAAAGTCTCGACAGCATCCTAAAATTAGTACTTTCCTGATATTTGAAAATATCGCGAAGAGAAACTATCCAAGAGCTGAATCTATGAGGCTTCTCCACAGAGGCGGTGGCCGAGCACACTTTAGTGCAACTTTGGTTGCAAGCTGCTATCTAGGTTCTCCGCCTCCTATCGATTTGCGAGTCATAGACTTGGTATAAACCATTAGAAAGAAAATTAGGGTTACAGTATGGGGATGATTTGCAGTGCTCAAGACGAAATGATAATATAATTGTATACGGAGTGAATAAATGAAGGAAAATTCTATTTCAACCCAGCAATTTGCTGAGTAGCCCCCCAGTTTTATAAAAAAATTCAAGGATGAAACTGCCTAATTAAGTTATTTTTTTTTCCACTTTTCAGTCTACCTCGTAGTGCCCTCTACGTGGTTTTGTAGAGAATCTCGTTGGGGAACTGCGTGGTAACTAATGATACCACGTAGAGGCTCTACGTGGTACATTACTTACCACGCAGTGGCGCTACGAGGTTCACTATAAAACCACATAGAGGCACTAAGAGGAAGGGTATTGTTGGATTTTTAAAATAAAAGGGGGCTACTCATCAAAATGATGGGTTTACTTGATTTTAATGTACTTTGGGGGCTACTCAGCAATTGGCTGGGTTGAAATTGAATTTGCCATAAATGAAATGCTTTACCAACTCTTCTTTTCCTTTTTTCACTATGAGCTTATGAAGGCAGCGAAAAGTGGAAAACCTAGCTAGGAGAAGAAGGCAAACGAACATAATTTTATAATATATAAGTTAAAGTTGTATCGGACTGGGCTTAGGCCATATATATATATATATATATATATATAACATTTGTAATTCGTTTCTGACCCTATGTCCTGTGCTAACGAAGGCTTTTGAATAAAGCACTAACACTAGCGTTGTTATATATAGTAATCATATACTTGTTATTTATTACTTATTTGTTATTAATAGAATTTAACAACTACTCATTGATTATAAATGCATTAATTTCAAGACTAATTGTTACTTTTTCTCATTTATTAGTTATCAACAATATTAAATAATCATTGACCATCAAATATTAAACTATGGTAAACTATTAAATATTAATTAACAAACTAAATTAATTGAGTATTAAATATTAAACGTTAACAATTAAAAATTAGTTATGAAAATATGACTAATAATTAAAACACTATTTAAATTAATTATATCTTAAAATTATTTATATGGTTATAATTATAAATTTGAATTGCTAATATGTGCAAATATATGATTTTGCATCCAAATTTCAAAAATACAAAATCTAAATCTAACATCCAGTATCAGTTATACTATTATTACTTCTAAAAGTAAAACTAAGTCTATTAAAACTAAGCCTATTAATTTTTTCTTTTTAATATTAATTTTATTAATCATAAATTATTAATATTTATAAGTTGTTATATATTTGATATTAATTACTCGATTTTACTTACTAATAACTAGTTAGTAAAATTAAGCCTGTTGGAATAATGATTACATATAATTGTTAGTAATTAATGATTATTTATTATTTATTAATAATCATTAATTATTATAAGTTATAAATGATTAGTATAATATTATTAATGATTAATTATTAAATATTATTAAATAATATAATATTATTAGCGATTAGTAATACATAATATAATATTATAGTTGGTAATTAGTAACATATGATCAATATAGTATTATTGATGAATAATTATTAAATAATCAAAATTAATTCAAAGAAAGTATTGTAATTATTAATTAATGATTGTCGAAAATTGATAACTGTTATTACAACAGGCATTTTATGATCATTGTAAAAGTGACATCGGTTAAAATGGTCATTTTATGATCATTGTCAAATTGGCATCTATTATAACGGGCATTACCTATTGTAAAATTGACACCTTTTACAACAGGCATTTTGTGACCGTAGAAAAACAGACATCTATTACAATGAGCATTCTACGGACGTTGTCAAATTGACATCTATTACAACAGACATGAAATAACCATCGTAATAGCACTCTATTACAACGGACAATACTTGCCCTTTGTAAAAAGGGCTTTGTATGGGATATCTATTACAATGGTTCATAAATGACCATTGTAATAGCTCTCTATTACAATGGGAAACAAATGCCCATTGTAAAAAGGACTTTGTAATAGGGTATTTTTGTTATACTGTGCATGTCCGCCACTTGTCATTTGCTTTCTTAACCAATATTTGGTTGGAAAACCTATCTGGATATGTTGACTCCTTAAAAAATCTGTTCTCCATCAAACGATCAACTTCCACTTTCAGGGCCGCTAATCTTTCTGGACCTTGGGTCCGTCTCTTCTGTTTTACCGGCATGTACCGAGGATCAATATTCAGATCATAACATGCTACTCTTAGTGAAATTCCACACATATCTGCATGAATCCAAGCGAATACATCCAAGTTGGCTTTAAAAAAACTATTAACTCCTTACATATTATCATACTATGCAGCGATCCAATGTTATCCCATGCACTGTTCTTCCAAGGGTCTGCTTGATTATTCAAAGAAAGTTATACATTGAAATTCGACTATATCGGATTTTGGAAAGCACTATTTACTTTCCATTTTAATATAGATTTAATTAATTAATTATTCAAATTTATGAATAAAAGTTACATTTTAAAGTTAAATATTTCGGAAGCAGAGATTATAACGTTATTGTTATAATCAATGTTTTCCAAAAAAAAGCGGATTCTTAAACTAAATACGAGAATCTCGTAAGCAATGTTTGTTAAAGATTGAAGTTGTGGGCTTTGACCATTTCAAAGTTAAGAATGTTGTTTAATTAAGGTCTGAGAGGTAATTATAGCCCAATTTGATTGACTTCATTATTTACTAAGGATTGGTTAAGGTTAAGTAGCGAGGTTTTGTTAGTGATATGGATAGTTAATGAATGATTAATGAATTGAATTGTCGTAATGATGTTTTATACAACATTCGTTTTAAATCCATATAAATAGATTTTTGACATGTTTTCCAAATATAATCAAAGATATTTTCTAAGCATTGGAAATGAAATGATTTGGTTGATGAAGAAATAAGAAATGTGAATATATGGAAATGTTTTCCGATGCTAATAACGTATATTTTCAAAATATAGAAAATAAGAAATGCGAATATAAGGAAATATTTTCTGATGTTAATAACATATATTTTTAAAATATGGAAAATAAATAGTTTATGATATATGGAAATGTTTTCCAAGAATCGTGAGAGCATAAGGGTTTTGAGGAATATTTGGGGAAAGATATGGAAAGAGAAAAAATAGAAATGATAAATTAATAAGAAATTAATTTAAAGGGCTCAGTGTTGTTTGATGCTTGATTAGTAGAATTTTCGTTTGAAAATAAGATCATTGGTTTTATGGATGTTTCCTTTGATAGTTGAATAACCGACTATCAAAGTGTTGTCCCTGTTAATGCTAAAAATGGCACTAACACCCAAGGAATAATTCAACATTTCACAAGAATTTTAGATCTAGAAAATTGGTAGCCACAAACACAAAAAGCAAGTAAAAACAAGGAGATTTATAGTGGTTCGGCCTAGTTTTTGGACTATGTCCACTTTAAAGAGTGCTTTCATTATCACTTCCAATGTTATAAGGTATAAAATTTCTCTAACTTCACTCATTTTCTCTCTTCTACATTATTTATGTCCACTTCTTCTCTTTAATCTTTGGATTCACTCAATTTCACCATGGAAACGATGAGATCTCTTTGATTGCAATGATTGTTGGAGTAGATCTTCAATAATTTAAACATTTAGATGATCTTCGATGATTTCATGGTGGTTGAGATGTTGAATCTAAGCTTGGAAGAAGTTCAATGGAGGTTGGAGTGATGTGGAGTGGTCGAAAAATGATTTGGTAGCACTTTCTCAAGAGAAATCCCCCCAATGTGTGTGGAGATAGGATATTCATAGGTGGAGTTTGGATGGAGTGGTAGAGTTGTAATTTTTTTGTATAGGGTGATGGATCAGACGCCCGATTCATGTTATTTTCGAAATTACCACTTGGTTAAATTATAACTGATCCATATATAGACACTGTATAAATTTATTCGATCCATCCCTTAGAGAGATGCCGATCCATATCTACTGAAAGTGCCTACTCCATTGTAATTACGTATTTGCCACCGCCTGGAGATTATGACCGACCCATAGAAATATTGTTGATCGACCCATGGTTTATAATATATGTTGAACCATAAATTCACGTCACCGTCAATGGAGGAGCCACGTTACTCCTGGGATGGGCACGTGCCCCTCCCAGGATCCTCATAAAACAAAAGGAGGGTCTCAATATAAAACAATATGGAGGGTCTCGTTAAAAAAAACAAAGAAAGAAACAACTCGTGTTCCAATAAGTCGGCTCTTCCAGCAATTCACCATGGACAAACCCTAATCTATTTCCAACATC